>CM034146.1:329761055-330068555 GCA_019776745.2 Taxus chinensis
AACTTACCTACCGAATTTTGACATTTTTTATCTCGTGGATCTTAAGAGAGTTGCTTAACCGATGTATTTGAGAAGGTATGAGATGGTTGGGAAGAAAAATGACACTTTTAATAGGGTATACCAGACCTCTTGGATGTGTGGGCATCATCTTTTCACTTCCACAAGGTTTCATTTGCAAGATATCACCTTAAAACCCCTAATATTTACTCAAATTGATGTTTTTTGGTGTATTGCATTCATTACCACCCTAAGAAAACCAAATAGAAATGAGATAAACTATGATAAAAAATTTAGATGGTCCTGACACCAAGTTGTAGGCTCATATGGGAGGTTCCCAAGTGCCACGATTTGTGAGAACTTTCTTGCCAAAGTTTGACAGATTTTAGTCTCAGGGATCTTAAAAGGCGTCATCGGATCGATGTAGTTGGGAAGGTCTGGGAAAATTGGGTAGATAAATGACACCTTTTATATTGTATACCAATTGTCTTAAACATATGGACATCATTCACTCAGTGTTAAGAGGTTTCATTCGTAAGATGTCACCCCAGACACCGTAACACTGACTCAAACTGATGTTTTTAGCATGTTGCATTCATTTCCACCCGAAGGAAAAAGGTCAAAGATGAGAGAAACCGAGAGAGCATTTTTTATAGGGTCCTGACACCAATGTTTAGGCTCATACAAAACGTTCCCAAGTGCCACAGTTTGTGAGAAATTTCTTGTCAAATTTTAATAGTTTTTTTGTCTCAATGCTCTTAAGAGATGTCGCCTAACCAATGTAATCATGAAGGTCTAGAATGGTTGGGAAGTGAAATGACACCTATGATAGTGTATATTATACCTGTCAAATATGTGGACACCGTTTGTTTGGTGTCATGATGTCCCATTCACAAGATGTCACCCCAGACACCATAACATTGACTCAAACTAATGGTTTTAGAGCATTACATGTGTTTCCACCTCGAGAAAAATGGCTATAAAGGAGAGAAACATAGAAATTATTTTGTATAAATTCTCAAAAATGAGCTATAGGATTAGATAAGAGGTTCCCATGTGCCACAGTTTGTGAGAACTTATCTATCAAAATTTTGAATTTTTTTTTGGTCTCAACATCTCGTAAGTGATGGCACCAGATCAATTTTGCCAAGAATTTCTGATACAATTGGGTAGAAAAATGACTCCTCTAATAGCATATACCATCATACTAAGATGTGATGACACCATCCATTTAGTTCCATGATATTATGTTCATAAGATATCACCCCAGACATCCTAACACTGACTTAAACTGATGCTTTTTAACACATTGTGTTCACTTGCACCCCAAGAAAACTGGCTAGAGAGGAGAGAAACTGAGAGAATATTTTTTATATGGTTCTAATTCTAATTTATAGGATTAGACAAGAGGTTTCCTAGTGCCACAGTTTATAATAACTTGCTTTCCAAAGTTTGATAGTTTTTGGTCTTGTAGCTCTTAAGAGACATTACCTAGCCGATATAGCCAAGAAGGTCCAGGACACTTGAGAAGTGAAATGACACATTTGATAGAGTATACTAGCCCACCCACCATTTTTTTGGTGCCATGAGGTTTCATTCACAAAATATCACACTAAACACCCTAATAATGACTCACACTAACATTTTTTAGCGTGTTGCATTCATTGTCACCCTGAGAAAACTGACTAGAGAGGAAATAAACCAAGAGAGGATTTTTTGTAAGGGTCTAAAAATGAGTTATATGCTCATACAATATGTTCCTAGGTACCACAGTTTTTCATAAATTTCCCGCCAAATTTTTACATTTTTTTGGTCTTACGGCTCTTAAAAACGTCACCCAATCGATGTAGTCGAGAAGGTATAAGATGGTTGGGTAGAGAAATGATGCCTTTGATAGTATATTCCATCCCAAGACATGTGTTCACCTTACATATAACTCCATGAGGTTTTATTCGTAAGATATCTCCATGGATACCCTAACATTGACTCAAACTGATGCTTTTTGACACGTTGCATTCGTTGCCACCCTGAGAAAACTAGTAGAGAGGAGAGAAAGAGAGAAAGTCTTTTTTACACTAGCTCAATGCTGAGATGTAGGCCCTAGAATAGAGGTTCATATGTGTCGTAGTTTGGAAGAAATTTCTCATCAAAGTTTGACTATTTTTTGGTCTTAAGGCTCTTAGGAGACGTCGCCTGACCAATGTAGTCGAGAAGGTATGGGATGGTTTGGCAGCAAAAATATGCCTTTGATAGTGTATACCAACCCAACTAGGCATGTGGGAAACATCTCTTCATTTCCATGAGTTTCTTAACGATTCACTTACTGATTTTTGACCTATTCTAACCTCTCTCAATGTGAGATTTGAGATTGTTTAACAAAGGCATTCCCTTCCTCTACGAGTCTTAATCTCGGGTAAGCTAACTTGTGAATGTAAGTCCACACCAAAACACCAAATCAGGTTCTTGGCGAGTCACTTACTGATTTTTTACCTATTCTAACCTCTCTTAAGGTAAGGTTTGATATTGCTTGGAATATACATGCCCTTCCCTGGTATGTCTCAATTTCAGGTAAGCTAACTTGTGATTGTAAGTCCACACTAAAACACTGAACTGGTTGTTTGGTAGGTAACTTACAATTTTTTACCTATTTTAACCTCTCTCAAGGTGAGGTTTGAGATTTTTTGGCATAGGCATGCCATTACCATGTGGGTCTCAATCTTGGGTAACCTAACTTGTGAACATAATACCATGCCAAAACACCAAACCATGTCTTTGGAAAAAATTTGACTTATTTTTTAAATAAAAAGGAGAAATCATGGAAACCTTTGGTGGAGGAACATACCAATTCACAAAAAAACATGCATCAACCAAAACTTATGTTAGATTGTTGTGGAATAAATACTTGCACAATTTTATGACACTCTTGAGTATTTCACTTAGAATTTAAAGTTCTATCTAATTCCTATGGATGTTTTGAATGCCTATCCAAGCCATAAATGATTAACCATAATGCATGGAGTTACACTTATCCCCACAAGAATCATGATTGAAGAGGTACATTTTTTTCTCACCATTAATTTCAACTGATTTATTTAATGTCAATCTAGGCTAGTGTCCCATGTATTTATGCAATAAGGCTAGATCTCACATGGTCTTAACCATTAGTCTTAATCTAAACTTAATTGAATTTTTTTACTAAATTTCACACTTCCTAAATAGATCACATTGCTATAAATGAAATCACACTTACATAATTAAAATCACACGATTACTCATTTTCCATGAAAATTGTAAAGACAAACACTTAATATATTCTTCAAAATTTAACACCACACTTCTAAAAATGAAAAATAGTTAGAAAGAAAAAATGTTTTTGGTTTTTTATTTTTAAACCTACAGTTTTTTTATCAAACTAATCAAGATATTAGAAATAGTTCAAATTATAGAATTAAGAAATGTTGAATAAACTTAAGAAGAATCTACAAAATTACTAATTTACCTTTCTTTGGAAAGAGTGGGCACATATCCTCCTCAATAGGAGATACCGAATAAACTAATGCAACTAAATTAGCAACACCAAAGCTAAACATTTTGGGGAAAAATAAAATTTTCCATCAAAATTTTTCTATAAAAAACTTGGAACCAATTATCTTTTGGATTTTGGTGGAGAAGGTACCCTATATTCTTGCATAATATTTTCAATATGTGAAGTACAAATTATATAGCAAAAAACATTAAAATGCATAGGAAATTCAATATCGACCTTACAATAACAAGTGGTGCGTGATTGGTTTAATTTGACATAAAATGGCTTGCATATCTTAAACGACCTTTGTATAATCCTCAATTGATCTTTATATTGTAAGAAAATTATTATAGATTTATGTAAGGGTTGTTTCCAAAAAAATTAATTGAATGTGGCTCATGAATTTTTAGGCCTTTCCTTCTTCTTAATACGTCTTTAAGATTAGGTGATACCTTTGTGTTCTCATGCCAAAAAATTTCAATCAAATTTCTCATTGCTTTTACTAATACCTTGTATTTTCTTTACATACTACAACTAAATACCCAACATTATATGACTAAAGGATAATATAATCTTATTCTTCTTTGTACGAATCTATATGTAGATTTCTTATTCAATTTTAGGGTTGTACTTATTTCACCTACAAATCAATGTGTACTTATTACCTTACTTATGTATCAACCCTAATTGAAATTAATCAATATATGGTTTATAATATAGATACTAAACATAATGTAATGTGTAAAATTATGTTTTGGATCAAATATACATACATACAAACATAGCAATCACTCGAAGGAAGAGATGCAAACAATCAAAGGTGGATTTGGGTAAAAGGAGTCACTTGGATGATTCATATGAACTTATTGTGTCAATGGGTGATCTAAAATAGAAACAAAGCATAGGAACTGGGGAAATGTTTTTCTACAATTTTTGATATGCTAGGTCAAAACTGTATAGTACGGTTATAATTATATAGTAAAAAATGACCTATCTTTACGGTTTTGGGACTATTCATAATTGGGATCTGCAAAATTCAGTATCACTCTATTTTGTGCTTTATCACCTTTTAGAATATTTAGTGTCACACCAAACCCCATATCTCATACGTGTACCTAAAAAATAACCCTAGCTACCATGCAACACACTCAAGCACCCATTAGATGAAAAATAATTGCAAATTATTGATTCATTTTGACCTTAGTGTTCACCCTATATGTGAGTCATTGAGTAGTGCACTACATTTCAAAATCCATATAGTCCTCCTAGTTTTGTGTGTCATTGTGCATGTAATTATCCCTTGTCCTAGTGTTTCCCTTGTGTTTCCACACTGATAACGGCTAAGATACTTCATCACATTCAAATCCTTGTGTGTTAATGAAATAAATCATAATTATTCCCTCCTATCATGTGTATCCAATATGCAAAAATATCTCTTGCTCCTTCAGTTCAGTATGTGGTAGATAGATATATTATTGTAGATAGTTAATGCCTATATTACACCTTGTATATATATGATTTCATTCTCTTTATTTTTTGAGCCTTACTAGCAATAACTCATAAAAAGGAATAATGAAGAGTCCCATAAATCAAAATTAATCAAAAACCCAAAAGTTCCAATAACATGTAGAAGGTTTGGGACCAGAGGTACAACTCTAACCCTAATGTATAATTTTGGACCAACACCATATGTGAAGAAAGTCAAAAAAGGAAAGATACAGATCCATTTGTGACATGACACAAAATTACAAAATCAGAGGAAAATAATCACCATAATAAATCAAATTAATCAATGAAAATCTGGAGGAGAGTAGGTTATACCACTAAGGTCTAGTTTCAATGTGTTAAACTCGTCTGCATAAAATTCTAACAAAAGCATGATGTAATAATGTTTTTATGCAAATTTTATTGTCTAAAACTCATAATAGACTTGGTTAATATTCAACATACAACATTACTATATTTATTTCAAATAGTTTTACCTATTGAATTAAATGTTTCACTTAGATTATTTACAATTGCGTTATGTCTTCCCTCTAATTTACTTATTCTCAACCCTAAAGTATGTATCACAGGCATGATTTTTTTATTTTCATAATTTCAACCAATAATTGGCATCATTGTGTATGTGGCTTATTTTCAAATTCACAGTTTAATACTTGTTTATCATAGCATCTAGTTGTATGTGTTGACATTTTACCTTCCATGGGTTCTAATATCTTCCCATCTATTTCAACCAAATATCTTGGTATTGTTCCAATTATTTTAAATGGAGAGGTAGGCCTAAGTAAGACATTATTTCTTATAAGTGATGGTGTTATTGCTCTAACCATGTGAGGGGATGTGTGTCTAACTAAAAATATAACTCTACAGGGCTAATATTAAATTATTCATCATTAGGAATGGGTTCAACTAGAGTCATCATATGATCATCATGCAAATTCATTATATCACCATGCTCCAATACTTCATTAGGAATAAATGTTTCATCATTCTTTGCAAATTCATTACCATGTCCTACATATTTAGTTTCATCATTTGATAATATATTTTCTTATCTACACTTAATTGAAAATGTTTGTAAATTCAATTCTATTGAATTAGACATGTTATTCTCAATAGAATCATTGTTTATTATAGAATGGATACCATGACCTTCATTAGAAATTTTTTCTTTGCTACCCTAAGTGCTTGTATTTTTGCTTCTCTCTATTTGAACTTCAATTTCTTATTTTTTCTCTTTAATTCATCTTTGACGGCGAATACTAACCCCCATGGTCAATTTTTTATGCTTTTTAATTCAATGAGGATAAAAAAAATACCAACCCCCATGGCCAAATTTTATGCTTTGTAATTCAATGAGGATGAAAATTGTAACAAAACATATCAATTTTTATGTTTCAAACAATTTAAAATGGATAATTCAAATGTATTTTATGTGCAAAGTGAGTTCAAAACCCATAAAGTGCAAATTTTGTAGTGAAAATAGTAAAGGAAATATGAATTTTGTTATTTTTCTTATAATTAAACAAAGGGCACACACCATTTACAAAATTATGTATGTCCTTTGCAGATGTTGTTGTAAAGTAGGTAGTTGAATGAAAAAAAATCATCATGCACGTGCCCTTTGTAAATGGTGTACGCCCTTAGTATGTTTTTAAAGAAAACAATGTTTTTCCCTCCTAAATAGTAATGGATTTGGCTAGGTAATCCCAACCTTGGGTTTTGACCTGAATTTGATCAGCCAAGAAGGCATTTTTTTAGGATTTTGAACATTTTTAAAATATATATAGGGTTTGTAGATGGGAGAATATAGTTATCAAAAATATTTTAAAATAAAGTTTAAATTATTATTTACAATTACTACATAATTTTACTCATTAATTGATTCATTAGTGTTATCAATAGTTTAATAACCTTTTTACAATCAACTAAAAAATTACAAAACTTATATCTCAACAATTTACTCATTGTTGGCTATTGTTTGAAAAAAAACAAATATATGAAGTTAATCTCAAAAAGTTGTGTTTGTACACTTGGATTTTCATTTTTCCTACTTTATTGACTTGTAAAATCATTTAAAATATTTTTATTCATACTAAAATATGAAAAAATATTCAACATTTTCTTAATCCTTGTATGAAATTTCATTTAAAAATTCATTCGTTTGCTCCAAAAAAAGTGTCTGTACACATGCACTTTTCTTATGTTTTCACAAAAACTTACTACATCACTTTTATAAATGAGTAAATTTTACATACTTATATCATATGGGTGTTGCAAAATAATACATATTGAGAAACTATATTCAAAATTTCACAATGTATCTTCTTACATCATCACTAAATTATTTGACTAGGTGCCTCTAAAAGTCTCTCCAAGGTTGTGTATTACTATTTTCCAGAAAAAGTGGCCACTTATCCCCCCCTTTTGACCCATATTATCACGCATCTACCAATGGAAAATTATTCATTTATTTTTTATGATATGTCAATAGTGAAGCCACCTAGGAGATACACCAAACGTCTCCAAATTACTATCCACCATCCACCATATTGTCGTAGAGGATCCAACAAATGGTTTGAGCAATCAAATAACATAGTCACCACTAGTGGGAGTCAAATTTATATGAGTTTGAATGCCAAACCATTTTATAACATGAGAAAATCCTTCGAATTCACATGAATAGGGATAAAAATAGGGTAATTAAATATTATTTGATCAACTAGAAAAATATGGATAATGAAGAAACAATATGGGAGGATAAATATTTCATGTGCGTAAAACCAGAGATCATCAGCATTACAGAATTTTTGTTTGAAGTTGAGCAAATGTTACACCTTTAACCTATAATATGTATTGGATATGAATGGCCAAATTTTGGTTAGTATAATCTCTCAGTTTATCAAATCACATTTCTTTTTTCTTTCATTTTATTATTATAGTTGGCCTATATAGTATCGATAACCTAAGTAGGATATATATACGATGTAGTGATTAGTACTTGAACATTATATTGGGTATTCTATTTTTATTGTATGGTTGTGTAGGTTTTCCCTTCAAAGTGGCTTGGTAATATATTTGTGATATTCTTATCTTATATGGTGTTTTTATGTTGTTGTTATGAGTATCTATCTAAGTAAACTCATTACATAGTTGGAGGTAATTTTATAAGAATAATTTTGGATTTTTGAGGCCATAAAGGAGGAGGGGGGAAGGAAAAAAAAGAACACATATTCATCATATAACTAACCAATTTTTATGATTGTAAGAGGGACACTTCCATTGTGGATTCATCTATATCGGCATAAGTATCATGATATTGGGGTTTATATGGTATCGCACACTACAACATTTAGATTGATTAGTTTTGTTTCCCATGGTCACCCTATAGTGAAAAGGCTTTTTTTCAAATTTAATTATTTATGTAATGTTTTAACAATTTTTTAGTGTTATAATGATTATATCCTAACGTTATCCTGATAATGTTATCCACATGAGTATTTTAGCTACCTGTAGTGTGACATAATCAAGACATTATTAGTCATGCAACTAGGAAAATGTTGGGCTATTTTTATTAGTCACATGACTAGGGAAACATTAACATGCTACTATCACATAATTAGCTATGTGATAATTCCAAAGCAATCAAATCTCACTCACAAACCTCACTTTCAAAAAATTTAATTTTTAGGTTGTATTTTTTAATTTATTTAATAAAAATTGACAATTTTCAATTCATCAAAGCAATATCTTCCCTTTTTAAATCTAATTTTAACCAAATTTTTTCCCTTGTTTATTTTAATTTGAACCAAGTTTTGTTTGAGTTTATCTTATTTCCCAACTTATCACTAATGTTCCATAATTTTACATTTATTTCCTTACATATAACTAATGTTAAAAAATTAAAAATAGGATAGGAAAAAAATATAGAGAAATGTACTACCTAAAGCACTAATGATCCCCATGCAAGGATCCCCTAGATTAAACAACATCAAGTACCCTAAAAAACTAATACTTAATAAATGAATTACATCAATTTCATGTGTAATAGGGTTTAGTTCACTCAAATAGGTTCAAACTAATCTCTGACACATATTAAATTGTATAGGGTATATTAGGGATCAATTGACACAAATGGGGCCAAATGATCCCTAATTCACCTAATATGATAATTTGGTGAGTGTGGCACTCGATTGGCCCTATTTGCACTACTCAAACCCTTATACATGTACTATGAAACTTTAACATGTATTAGGGATCAATTGGTAAAAAGGGGCCAAATCAAGTTCTAAAATATGTTAAATTATTTTGCATTGGGTGTTTTTTGGTGCAAACAAAGCTAAATGAGCCCTAATTAACCTAACGTGACAATTTAATGTGTGTTAGGGATCAATTGGCCCCATTTGCACCAACCAAGCTCTGGTACATGGATTGTGACATTTTGACATGTATCGGGGCTTGGTTAGCACAAATAGGGCCAAATCGAACCTTAATACATGTTAGAATTTTGTATTAGGTATATTAGTGCTCATTTGGTACAAATGGGGCCAAACAAGCCCTAATTCACCGATTATGAAAATTTAACATGTGTTAGGGCTCAATTAGACTTGTTTGCACCAATTAATCCCTTATGCATGTTTGAGAGAAATTTTATGTGTAATATGGATTAGTTGGTGTAAATGGGGACAAACCAAGCCATGATACATGTTAAATTATTACAAAACAAGGCCAACCAATCCTCAACTCACCAAATGTGAAAATTTGATGTGATTCACGTATTTTGGCCCTGATTGCGCCAATAGCGTCTAAATACATGTATTTTAGAAATTTGATTTGTATTAGTGCTTGGTTGATGCAAACATGGTCAACACAAGCCTTAACACATGCTAAATTTTGGTGTAGGGTGATTTCAATGTGGTGTGTGAAAAACCATTAAAATTGGTGTCTATTTAACCATAACAAGGTAATTTCAACCTTAAATACTAATATCTTTCTATATGGCAGAGTTTGGTCTCCATTTACTTTCCCTAAAATTTTGGTATGTGAAAAATCCAAGATAAGAACCTTGATATTTGTATTTATCATTGTATTTTAGAAAGATGCATTCAACATACATGTACTAGTTAAAATCATGGCTACTAGAAGAAAATATGGGTATTGTTACATATATGAGGATATTGGGACAAGTACACCATTTTATATAAATAGGATGTTGGAAGTAAAATACGGAAAAACAATTTGGTGTGTGTATAATTTTTAGAGAGAACAATAATATAAATCATAGTATAGTTTAAGAAAAACATAATTAATGTATTAAAATAAATATAATAAATATTGGTAAAACAAAAGAGTAATTATTACACTGATATGTGTTCTACGATTACAATAGGAATGGTGATGGAGGGCTATGGTGAGAAATAATTAATTATGACATAAAATTTGATGTCCATTCGACCGTCACCGGTAATTTCAACCTAAAATTTGACATCTATTTTACCGTCACATATAAGTTTAATTTTTATTAGAGAATTCAATCAAAAAATTGTAATATCTTTGCCATATGGTGGAGTTTGAAGCCCCTCTTTTGTATGAAATTTTTTTTTTGAGCCTATACATTGGTGCAACTAGATTGATGCCATTTATCACTAGTTAATAATATTTTTCAAGTAAAGTAATGGAATTTTAATCAATGTGGTATATATTTAAAATCCAATAAAAAATCCTTCAAACATATATCCATCAATATTTTTAAGCTAGACACATTAAATATACATCTATTAGTATTGATATCTAATAATATTGGGTCAAGTGTGTTTTTAAAAAATCAAGAAATTATTGGGTGACTATGCATTAGACGATTAGAGGCTAACTATACCTAAGAAACCTTGATGTTGACCACAATAGTGGTTTTTGAACAAATAAAATAAAATGGTATAGTCATTTATTATTTCTTTAAGAAAATGAAATTTGAGACATTTTTGTCCTTTCTATTTTTTATTTCATTTTATGAAATGTTTGAGCAGGATTTTTGAGGTTTAGGTGAGGAGAAGAGTTTTTGGAGTGTGAGGAGAGGGTTGATGCATAGAGGTTTTGAATATTTCTTTTCATGCACAAAATTTTCTTGATGCCTCGGAAGAATCAACTGGCATGGCCATTGTAAATGCCATTTGACATTCAATCTCAATCTCACAAATTTTTGTATGGAAGGTCAATTGAAAGAGGAACTACACATTCACCTTTTTCAGACCTACATTTCCAAGAAATCCCTTTCAAACTTAGTAAGAAAAATCACTCTGACATAAATCAAAGGCAATTTATGTTTTTTTATCATACTCCTATCTTGTGCCAAAATGAGATTCAAATAATAATATATGAATATCCATCAAATAAAAATTGAATTTGGATTTTGTAAAATGGTGTAGTTGTGAATGGTTGTGATATATATGTATGTAAAAAATTGGAAGTAGACATAATACACTAAACTATTTTTTAAAATTCTCAAAAATATGTGACATCATGGAATGAAATGATTGCAGGATATGCACAAAATGGTTTGTTAAAAAGGTTGTATAATATTTTAATTTAAATGAAATTATTAGGTTTAAGCCTAAACTCCATAAGCTTTACCAATATCTTCTTAACTTGTGCCAAAATGGGAGCTTTATAATAGGGCATGGACATCCATGAAAGCATAATTTAATGTGGATTTTAATAGATGTTTTGTTGTAAATTCTTTATATACATATATGTAAAATGTGGAACGGAATATACACATGACATGTGAACTATTTGACAAAATGGCTCAAAGATACCTACAACCCAATACATTATTTGCTAGTTAAGGAGGCTCCGACACGGGGTTACACTTTGTGTGTCTTACTTTCTAAGTTTGGGATTTCATGCCAGCAAAAGATGGTTTTTTTTTTTTTTATTTATTTTTTTGTTTTTTAAACATGTCCTAGGGGGGAATATTCCATATCTACTCTGTTTCGTTTAGTTTTCATGTGTTCCAATAGAAGGAAGTGAGGTGTGCTGGAGAAAAACAAAAAAAACAATCAAGATGGAGGGGGCAAGTGTGAGGAAAATAGAGGCAAAGGTAAAAGAAAAGGGCCACGAGGAGGAAGAAAGAAGGCGGAGAGGAGAAGGAAGGATGAAGCGCGAGCAAGCAAAATATAGGTTCAGTCCTTGTCGTTTAGCTAATTTCAAGAATATCTAGAGAAGGAGAAGAAATCAAGATAGGGGAAATAATTTTTAATATTTTCACACATTAACTATTGTATAATTGTTACTGTCCCAATAATAAACTATAAATATCCCCCTTTGCTTATAAAAAAAAATCCCAATACGTTTAGCTTTAAATTTTTAAAAAATGAGTTTAAATGCAAAATAAAATTTACAACCCAAAAATATTCAAAAAAAAAAAGACAAAGTGGTGTGGGGGAATAGTATTTAAAAATTAGTTAATTAGGACCAAAAATATTTTGCACCATTCGTGTTACCATTTCGAATAGATATAGAGAACATGGATTATAAATCAAATTTCCAATAATTTATGTCATACACGGTCCATTGAGGAATAATGAGTTTCAAGATCACCACATTTTGGAAAGAATTTTTATATTTTATTTACAAATTGGAAATCACCATGTTCAATGTTCAAAATAGATATTCCCCACAATATTTATGAAAATTTTTCAAATTAAAAAGACAATTATAAATTACTCACTAGGATTATATGGTGGGTTAATAAGATAAAATATAATGGTCTTATGCTGTCTTAAAATGATTTCTAAATGGGACAACAAAGGCTAGGGTAAAAAGGGGGCGGAATATTTATGAGTTTTGTGGACGATTAGGTATGGAAGCGTGAATGGGAGAAGGGGTAAAGGGAAAGGAGTGGATGGGAGGATAAGCTTAATTCAAAAACACGAGAAAAAAGAAAGTAGGGCGGGTATTATAGATACAGAGAGTAGATAGATAGCTAGAGAGAGAGAGTAAGAATAAACAGAGAGAGGCGAGAGAGGAGAGAGAGAGAGGAGAGAAAGCGAGAGAGAGAGTAGAGAGTAGAGAGAGGAGAGGAAGGAGGAGAGGAGAGAGAGAGAGAGAGAGAGATGTAGAGAGCAGAGAGAGAGGGAGGAGAGAGAGAGGAGAATAGAGAGAGAGAGCGAGAGAGAGAGAGAGAGAGAGAGAGAGAGAGGAGAGAGAGAAGAGAGAGAGGAGAGAGAGAGAAGAGAGAGAGAAGAAGGAAGCAGAGATCGCGAGGAGAGTAGAGAGAGGAGAGATGAGAGAGAGTATAGAAGAGGGGAGAGAGAGGAGCGAGAGAGAGAGAGAGAGAGAGAGAGAGAGGAGAGAGAGAGGAGAGAGAGAGAGGAGCGAGAGAGAGAGAGAGAGAGAGAGAGAGAGAGGAAGACGAGAGAGAGAGAGCGGAGAGGAGAGAGAAGACGAGGAGAGAGAGAGAGAGAGAGGAGACGCGAGAGAGAGAGCGCGAGAGCTAGAGCGAGAGAGAGAGAGAGAGAGAGAGAGAGAGGGAGCGGAGAGAGAGGAGCGCGAGAGGAGATGGAGAGCGAGAGTAGCGAGAGAGAGAGAGAGAGAGAGAGATGAGAGAGATAGTAGAGAGATAGATAGTAGCTAGACGAGAGAGAGAGCGCTAGAGAGAGGAGCTCGATAGAGAGAGAGATATGACGAGAGCCAGCGAGATGAGAGAGAGAGAAGAGACGAATACTCTCGAATGATATCACCGCTGATATATATATATACTAAGAGATGCGTCTCTCTCTCTCTCTCTCTTCTCTCTCTCTCGTAAGTGGTTTTTATGAAATTATAATTTGGTCTCTCTTTGTTAGAATCGTCTAACATACACATTTGAAAAGGTATCTTATATATGAAGATATTCATATTTCATATATATTTTTGGTGAAGAAAAGGAAAAATGGCCCCCTTTTTTACGTACTCTATCTAACTCTAGTAGTAATATACCATGCAATTGGATCCAATAAATCCTACATATAGAATAACGGCCTAATTCAAATGATCTTCATGGATGAGGAACTCTCATGGTCCCCAACATACCCAAAATAGAGATGATCCCTGTAGAAAAAACACTTATACTGAGAGGAGGGGTGAATCAATATATACAAACTTTTATTTATTTAAAATTTCAACATTCACAATCAGTAATTATACAAAATAAAATAGTTGCACAACATAGAATTTATGTGGAAACTATATGCACCCAAATTTTCACTTGGTACATTGTCAGAAAATGGTTACAAAAGGTCCCCAGTGATGATTCGTGTCTTTTCCAAAGGTGTTCGACCTCCTAAACCTCCTTACAACTTATATGTGTAGCCTAGTTTACCTTATGTTATCCTATTTATCACTTTTCCTTAGCTTCCCACTTCATTTTTGCTTAGTTTTGACCTTTAGTGTACAAAACCACCACCCTGTCTAGGTGGTGGTTTTGTAACCACCACCCTGCATAGGGAGGTGGTCCTATAACCATCACCCTACATAGGGAGGTGTCCTGTGTGAAATTTATAGAATCTTCCAACGTCAATTAAGACACGTGTATTGCCCCACTTAATTTCACTTTTAATGCACGTTTTTGAACCGTTTTAGCTGATTTCAAGCCTGACTGCCTTGTGGAATTCTCTTCTTCACTTGTAATTTCTAATTGATTGTGATTGATTGTTCAAACTTCCCCTTCATTATTGATGTGGCATTTCATGGCTACCAAGTGTGATTGTGCATAGCCAAGCCAACCTTCTATAAATTGATCGTTTGTTCTCAAGCGAATGGCTAGAGATCATTTTGTTTATTCTTGTATTATTGAGTTGCCACATTCTTGCTGGAAATTACATAGCCAAGCTATTTGTTCACTTGTGCTATCTCTCTTCCACCTGCATTGTTTCCACATTGCCATCAAGCTACCATTGCTCCAACACCTTCTCACTACTGCTTTAATGCATTCCCAATCCCTTGGACTCACGTGAACATAGGAGATTGAAAATACAAGCCGAGGAGACAAAGAATAAAATAAATGGATTTTCCATTACTCCATGCTTCCAGGTTGGATTTTATATTGGTTTTTTCATTGCTTCAAATTTTTATTTCTAAATCATATGCATACATTTATATAAAATAGATTAGAAAATAATAATTTCCATTATTACAATTATTCAATAATCATAGTAGATCAATTCATATAGGAAATCCTCAATAAAAGTCTTCTTTATTGTTGTCCGGGAAGTTTCAGGGAAGAAAAGCTTCTGAGAAGCTCTGATTTATTCCACTACTTCTGAGGAAAAGTGGGAAGTTATATTTGCATCCATAGTTTAAAGTAAAGCTTTCATCATTTAAAATAGAATAGATTTATTCTGCAT
Source organism: Taxus chinensis (assembly GCA_019776745.2). Taxonomy (NCBI): domain Eukaryota; kingdom Viridiplantae; phylum Streptophyta; class Pinopsida; order Cupressales; family Taxaceae; genus Taxus; species Taxus chinensis. The sequence goes on from CM034146.1 coordinate 329,776,464, forward strand.
CAATAAACAACTACATCCGGTTGTTTATTTGTTTTAGATTTGTTAATTAGAGTAGAAGCTTTTATTTCCTCATTTCTTCTTAAAATCTAGAAAAGAACCAAAAATATTCATTTCATTAGATTAGTTCAATTTGTAATTATTTTATTCCATTTATATCTTGAAAAATACCAAAAATATAGAATAGTTTCAATTCAATTAGATTAGTTTTTTTTCTTAATCAATTAGATCTTTAGTAATTCATGACCATCAATGGTCCCGATACAAGAACATACAAATGGAAGTGATCCATGGGTACCGCAACCAAATGGTCCCAGTTAATTATGGATATAGATATGGGATTCCTTATTCTTGTCCTAAGAACACCGACTCGAGACGCTAAAAATATTCAACAGTTAAACATCTTAAACATTACGACTGATAAATCCTACAAGAGACTACCCCTGGTAATAGAGTTTAAACATACATGACCATACGAGGACCACAACCACTAAGAATTTATTGTTGTGAGTTCCCTAGGCAGCTAGACACAGTTGGATTACAAGCGTTGGTTTTCATATCATCACCACTTACCACCCGAAATCATTAGACAATTGCATCCTAAATGAATAAGCTCATTGATCCCTCACATTTTAGACCACTCCCGCAATCGATCATAGATTTTGAAGAAATCAAGCCTCTCTCACTCATTCCATGACCATGTCTAGACACATTTACAAGGCTCCCATTGGTTTCCCACGAATCCCACAACTGATAGAAAGGATCTCTATGGAGCTTGATATTGACTGGAGTCTTCATGTGGCCATCATTTCTGATCCATCTATCAGACATGTTCAGGTTAGAGAGGATTTTCTTGCCCTTGACGAGCAAGATCCCATTATTGTGCAGTTGAAGACATTGTTTTTCCTTGACCAAATTTTCCATCCCGTTTTCAACCACTCTTGTCAATATTTCACATTCTGATATCATTTATCCATCCACATTTCCAATCGGATTCCTCAGCACGGCCTCAGGGAGTCGAGTGCAGTGGAAATTTGCGTGTCAATTTTCATCTGTATAAATTGGTGAACCTGACATGAAGAGCTAGTCTCTTTTTGTATCCATTTATTTCATCCATCTTCTCCTTCTCCCATTATTCTTCAGGTATTCATATACCCCCTGAATATTTCAGGACAAGATAGTTACAGCAGGCCCATTTTGGTTCTTGAAGCATGTTACTACTAGATGGGTAGGAAATAACAGTTGCCCTCACTATTAGCATGGGATGACAACTACTCAACTCATCTCCCTATGTCTCAAAATCCTTCTCCTCAAGGGACCAACCGTGGATCCTCAGCAAGGATCATGGAAATTGACCAAATACACACACAACAGCGTGAACCCTCAAGTTCTAATAATATGGAATTTACCAGAGAGTCAGGCTCAGCTCCTCATGTTTTTTTAGACTACAAATCAATATATAGTCTGATCAACTCCCATTGTTAAACAAGGAGTATTTAGCATGCTATTCCCAAAGTGAGCAATGCTTCCAAAACATAGATAGGATGTAAGGACATAGTGATGTCTTACTTCAGAATAACACATCTACCCCTCTTATAACAGAAAACATTCCTAATGAGGGGTGGAAAAATAATGAACAATTTATAGCAGGATATCACATGCCTTTACCACCTACCAAGGTTCAACAATGTATGCTAAAACAAAAAACCATGCCATCATCAGGTGAGGTCATCTCATTGTTGGTGGACATGTTTAGAGAATTATAACTCGCCCAAGCTACACATGCTTCATCTGTTATTGGGAAAGGGAATATTCTCCATCATTTGCATAATTATGGCCAAATGCCTACTGCTTCAAATCCTCTGGTCTATATAGGCATTCCTAGCCCCGGGGATCTTCTCACTGGTTCAAGCACCTTGGGTATTCCCCCTCATGATGTATATGGATATCTATAACAAGCATCATCTAGAAGTGCGTTACCAAATGCCATCCCAACTGGAAATGCAATGGTCCCTAACTTTGTGCCTCCAACTCCGTACCAAAGTAATATTCCCACATATGTACACATGTATTATAAGTCACCATAGAGGAACATGTACACTTACCCTGACCCATATGGTCAGCCACAGGGGATGTCATATGCCCCAAAATGTATCTATTGTACCATACCAACAACCCATTCCACCTCCACCTCCCCAACAAGGATCATCAATGGTCGAGTCTTACGTAGTAGGGACCTACTCTGAATATCTCAAGGAGCCCCTTGAATTCTCCATATAGAGTGTCATGCTCCCAAGGCCTCTACCAGACCTTCATAAATTTAAAGGGGAAGGAGATCCAAATGCACACATCAAGGCGTATGTAACTTCCATTCGAAATTTTTTCCCATGGGATGCAATCATTGCAAATATCTTCCCTAAGAATTTAGAAGGTATTGCTCTTGACAAGTATTATAGGATACCTGAGGCTTTGATACATTCTTTTAAACAACTTGTGTCTAAATTTATTAAATATTTTGACTTGAACAAGTTGTTAAGGATAGGAATCAGGGAATTCCTGCACATAAAACAAGAGCACAATTATTATGTCACACATTTCATCCAAAGATGGCGGTAAGTCCTATATTCTTCAGTAAGCACTCCCAACATGGATCAGAAAGAGCTCTATGATCTATTCCTTCACTCTCTTAACTAGGAAACAAAGGAATAATTCAATAAATTCCCTCTAAAGAGCTACGAAGAAGTGTTGGAAGGTTCTCTCCACATTGATCAAGAAACAATAGACAACTAGTGGTCAAAAGACCTATGGATCAAATGGGAGATTGACCATCCCCAATAAGGGTAATTCAAGTTACCCTAACAACATGAACAACATCCAAGGACCTAAGGTCCTCAACAAGAATCGTGGTGTTACAACCGACAGTGTCACTAACTAGGAAAAGAAGCCAAATGTCATCAACACCCCAAGCACAAACAACGCTAACAATAACACAAATGGTAACAACTAGAGGAGTAACAAATTTACTCCCATGATCAACACAATGGACTTCAATAATCCTCTTCCACAACAACAACAAGTTCAGGCTCAAGGCACCAACCAGTACCCAAGCAGGTACCCAAACCAATATCAAAACCAAGGGCAACAACCTCCGAACTTCAACTACAATAATCAACAGTTGAACAATAACAATCAAAACTTTAGACCACAACAAAACACAAACCAAAGACCTCAAGATTATGATCTTAACCTATTATGTGGTTTCCATAGGGTCTAAGGGCATGATGCAAGAACATGTCACCACTGTAACAAGTTCTTCAGCACTTTCTAGAGGACCAAATATAGCTCTTTGTTGTGATTTTTTGGTAAATCATAGGGCACCAACTCAAAATAATTACATAGGGCTTATGTCTCCTTAGAAAACATTGCTCATGATCTTTAATGATCCCCTTCCAACATGTCCCAAAAACTGTAAGTTGGACCCCAATGGCTCAAATAAGGGTATTCCAGTGGGAAACAATGATCACAAAGCTTCGACTTCATCAAACCCATTGGTAGCACCTCCATTGGATGGTTGCCAACAGACTAAGATAGTGGGTCTAGTAGAATTAGAAACTAAACCCCAGATAAACGCAGCTACTAGAACTCAAGATTACGCTTCGCAGCCCATTCCTATTTACCCATCTATATCAGATGATATTCATCAAATGCTTTCAAAGCCAGTGGGGGCTTATGACTTGATCAATGATTTGACAAAGACCTTTTCTCACATTTCCTTCTTGGATTTGTTGAAGAACTCCTCTGATCATAGAGCTACTTTATCAGAAGCATTGGTTCTCAGACATTTGATCAATGTCACTCCTCCTCTGGAGGCACAAATAAATCACATAGACTTTGATGTCTATCCTCCTAGAAATTCAGAACGAGATGTTGGATTTGTATTCTATATTAGTAAGATGCCCACAGATGCATAATTAGCATGTAGAGGGGATCCAAATTTATATCTATAGGTTTGGATTTACAAAAAATGCATTAAGCACACAATGATTGATGATGGGGAAACAATCAACATTGTCCACTTTTATTTTCTCCAAAAGTTAGGCTACGGAGAGACTAATTGCTCTTCAACAAGAAACACACAGAGGGTATGATAGCATCAAGGCAACATCAATTGGAACCATATTGCTACCAGTTACCCTAGGGCCCAAGATGATTCTCATAGATTTGTATATTATAGAACATGAAACCAACTATAATATGATTCTCGTTCATCCTTGGATACATCACATGAAGGAAATCCCTTCCACATTGTTTCAAGAAGTAATATTCCTACATCTGGGGAAAGTCTTCATTGTGTAGGGTGACCTAAAGCCCTTTGACATACACCTAGCTAACCTGAAGAAGAGACCTGGGGTACATTATGAGTTTGAGCTCCCCGCAAACCAATTGAACAAGCCAATGAGTTCAACACTAGAGACCAAATTAATTCCCACCACGGAGTTAGAGACTATTGGTTTGATTGAAGGAATTCTGGCAGTCAAGGATGAATTTTTTTTCGTAGAGACAATATCGACTGAAACCACGGCAAATATTTTCAAGTTGTTGGAGAATGATTTACCCATTCTCCTTCCATTTGATTCCATGGGCATAAGACATGCTCTAGGACTCGACTCTCTTCCTATAGATAGGATTTGCATGGTTGAAGTATTAGAAGTAAAGGAAGTAGATACAAAGAGTGATTCAACATTAATCTTCCCAAGAAACAATTGGACCCTTAATTTCAATGGAGCTAAATTTTTCATTGGCATTGGGGAAAGTGTGATTCTCACTTCTCCGGAGAGGAATGTCATGCCTTTTTCCTTCAAGTTAGATTTTGAATGTACAAAAAATGGTGTGGAATAGGAGGCTATCCTTCTTGGTCTCATAGTAGCCAAAATGAATGGTGCTTGTAACATTAGAGTGTTGGGTGATTAACAACTAATCACTAATAAAGTATCATAGGTATATAAGACTAGGTCGGAACTCTTACAACTCTATAAAACTACCGTGCTTAACTTAAGAAAAGGTTTTGACTTCATTTCAATCAAATCCATTCCACATGAACAAAACCTTCTCGCTGATTCCATGGCTACTTTTACTTCCTGCTTCTGTCTGAGCAAAGAGTTAGAAGATACCAACTTCATAGTTTCAGTCCGCACAAAACCCTTAGTTCACAAAGTGCCAAAAAACCCAGTCTTGGCATAAATTGAGGTTGAGAATGAGCCTGCTACTCTAGATTATGCAGAGAACGATGAATCTATCTTAGGGTATCTTAACGCTTACACAAATTTACATCCCCAACACCATAAGAGATGTTTCACTCTCATTCCTCACTCTTCTTCCTATTTTTGAGATCACACGATGGATCCTTCTTCCTCAGAGGACCTTGAGATTTATGAGATAGAAGAGGAAGGGGAATTAGAACTACCTCCAGCCCCACCTAAGTTTGAAGAGGGTAATGCCTCTTTGATCAAAGGAAAGATTGATATCAATATCGGGACAGAGGAGGACCCAAAAATTATGAAGTTAGGTTATTCTCTTACTCCTAAAGAAGTGGAGATACACACAAAAATCCTTAAAGAACATTATAAATCCTTTGTGTTTAATTAAAAATAAATTATAAGAATTTCTCTTCATGTGGTATTTTACAACCTAGTGACCAAGTCTGACGCTAAGCCCATCAAGCAAAAATATAGACCTATGAAACCCAAGGTGGCACTATTGGTCAAAGAGGAAGTTATGACACTCATACAGGTGGGGTTCAATCAAACTTGTTGATTACTCAATGCGGGTGTCCAACATCATCCCCATTCTTAAGAAGAATGGCAAAAAATTCAAATTTGCATTGAATTTTGGGATATCAACAAAGCATGTCCCAAGGATGATTTCCCAAATCATGACTACCATCCATCGATTTTATCATTGATGTAACAGTTGGTTATGAGTTTTTGTCCCTTATGGGTGGGCTCTCTGGGTACAATCAAATTAGGATCTCTGAGGAAGATCAGATCAAAGACAACATTTGTCACTCCTTGGGGAACCTATTGCTACACAGTCATGCCATTGGGTCTCAATAACACTGGTGCCACTTACCAACGGGAAATGACTTACATATTCCATGATCTCATTCATAATATTTTGGAATCCAATGTTTACGGCCTTCTGGCTAAGGCCAAAAAGTTCACTGGGATCACCCTGAGGTGCTTCACATCATCATATCTCATCTAATCAAATATGGTGTTACACTGAATTTGGAAAAATGTGTGTTTGGTGTGATGGGAGGGAAGTTACTGGGATACATTCATCTCTTCATGAGGGATTGATATAGATCCATCCAAAATACTAAGTAGTGCTAGAAATGGTTCCACCATCATATGACAAGTCGGGAATTAGGTCCTTTCTTGGAAATCTCAGTGTAATCCGAACGTTCATTCATGATTTGACCTTTGTCCATTCATCCTATAAATAATTTATTGAAAAATAATTATTATAACATCTGGATAGAAGAGTTTCATGAGGCAGTTTGAGTCGGTCAAACTGATTCCTACTGTAGCCTCACCGCATTCATGCCTCCCAAATAGATTTCCCTCTCATTTTGTATTCATGGGCTATAGACGTCTCATTACCCTGTATGCTAGCTCAAGAAGATGATGAAAAATGAGAGCGTGCATTCTACTTCATCAGTTGTATATGTTGGTCAAATATAAGACACATCTATACACATGCAGAGAAATAATGTCCTCGCTATACTATTCACAACAAAACAGTTAAGACAATACATGTCTTAATAAAGAAACGAGGCTCATTGTTCAATACATGTCATTTACAGACTGTTTCTAACATAGGGTTATTTATCTAAAAAAGATGTATGTTTCATGACTCTGATGGGTTAGTTCAAATTAACGTTCATTAACCAAAAGTCCGTCAAAGGAAAAATCATCACATACTGGTTAGGTGACAACCCATTGGATGCATGTGATCTAGTTAACTTAGATTTCCCTAACGAATGCATATGCTATGTGGAAACCAAGCCTCCCATTTCTGTGTGCCCATGGTATTCTGATATCATCAACTTTATTGTGGACCATGCATACCCTGAAGGGACAACCTCACAACAAATAATATGCCTACATTTCATAACTTCCAAATATGTAATCATAGAAAAATTTCTTTACCATAGAGCCTTTGATAGAATGTTGCTAAGATGTTTTGATGAGGAAGAATCCCATAGCAGGGTTTTTGGAGGTCACTTCAGAGGCCATGCCACCACCAAAAAGATACATCGAATCACCTATTATTGGCCTACATTAGATCATGACCCAGTATAGTATGTTCGTAAGTGTCACAAGCATCAAGATTTCTCTCATGAGATCCACATACCTACCCAGGATTTGCAACCAATTGCTACATCATGGCCCTTTTCCACGTGAGGCCTAGATCTGATAGGGAAATTCTCTCCCTTGTCAAAAAATGGACATAATTTCATAATCATGGCCACTAAATACTTCACCAAGTGGGTAGTGTTGTTGCAGACTCACAGCACCCCTAGATGCAAATCAGGCTTCTAGGTTGATGTTCAAGCATCCAGTGTGATTGCACAACATAGAATCCTTTCTCCAAGCATGGGACTTATAAAGATGAGAAAATATTCTCTAGAGAAGGCTGGTTCCTATTCCTCTGTTCAAATGCACAAAAAAAATGCAGAGGGTTTGCTAAAACCTAATCTAACTTGCCAAGGAGACAGGGTAAGAAAATGCATAGAATAAAACCTAAACTACAAAGGTGATGTACCGAGGAATGTTAGACACTCATTTTGAAAATTTAACATAGACCACATAGATGCAATACAAACACCATGCACAGGTAACCAAACTGCAATAAGAGATCAAAATGACAGCAATGAATACATGAGAGGGTCGAGAGTCAATCACAACACATATATTATTGCTCAAGAGTCGATACAGTACATTGCAGTGGCCAAGAGGCAAAAAAAAATGGCATTACAACCCATATGGGAGGTTTGAAAGCTCGACAATTTCTCTTGCAAGCGAGGGAAGAAGGGAGGATGCAAAACAAGAATGTCTGACCTGTTAAAAAAACTCCTCTTTACAATATATATATGAAGAAATGAGAGGGGAGAGAGAGGAAATCCAGAATCTGCCCCAACCACTTCTTGGTAGCATTTAAAATCATCTCATTATGGCAGGAGTAGTGGATTCTGGCAAAACAGTGGGCTGTCTAACAGGAGCGGTGTGCTGTCTGCTGCATTAAAGTTAGTAGTTGAAGCATTACTTCTGTCTATCACCACACGCCAGATACGTTTTCTTAATTTTCTCCCTCCAAAATACACCAAAATGTGATATTGATCCCAGAATCATATAGAGAATTTCAACAGCTTTCCGTTGATATAAAGAACGTGCAAATCTGAGCTCTGGATCAAAAGATATGATGATCTGAAGATTTAGGGCACAAAACAGGTGAAAACGGATTTTTAAATTTCTTTTCCCGCGCTCTGCCATCTGGACGACACATGGTAGGCTCTAGTTCGCTGAGAAATTTTCTCTCTCCACCTTTTCGCGGGCTTTTCTTGTGGGCACCTTAAACTTAGACACGTGGCACTATTTCATTTGGTTCGGATCAGTGCTCGAAAACTCGCCCCTTTGACTTTTTGGACCTTTTTCCTTGGCGACACGTGTCATGCTGTGATTTGTCCACGGGCCTGCCAGATTTTTGCGTCCACCGCATCTTTTTGTCCCGAATGTCCCAGTGCTTCATGGGATAGAATCCTCCAATCCACCTGAAATGGGCTTCCTCGTCCCTTTTCTGCCGGTGACATGTGGCGTGATCTGATTGGCTTTCAGCCCCTTCGGCTATCTGCGTCCAGCGCGTCCCTTTGTCCCACTTATCCTTGTGCTAAAGTTTCCTATTTCGGCCGAACCAGCCGGTTCGCATCCTTCACGTCCATCTGTCCCAAATGTCCCAGTACTGTCTAGGACAAATTCTTCCGGTTCGTCTGATTCAGCCGGTTCGCGTTCCTTTGTCCCACATGTACTAAAGCAGTTGGTCAATTTTCTTATCTCTCCAGTCGGGTCAGCTTCTCGCGCCCTATGCGTCCTTCTGGTCTGACTGTCCCGGTGCTACAGTTTCCCGTTCCATCCGAACCGGTCGGTTTGGGTCCTTCGCGTACTCTTATCCCGCTTGCTCCCAATAAAGGACTTGGACAAATTTTCTTTCTTCCGGCCGATTCAGGCATTTCACGTCCATTTGTGCTAGATGTCCCTTTTTTGTTTGGGCCGCCTGTAGGCTTTTCAACCGATCCGCATCTTTTCATCCCAAATGTCCTGACTGCCGTTTGGACTAGGACTTAGCCGATTTTCACAATTTTTTTCTGGCCCAAGCTTTTTTTCTGCAACTTTCTCGCATTTTCTCAGAGCTTGTTCTTTTCAACCTGGATAGGAGAGTTAGAAAAAATTCTGAAGGGACCCTAGAAACATGATTTTTTCCCTGGATCAATCAATTTTCCTGGGATTTGAGAATCCTAATGTATGTTATCAATTTAACCCTGGGGGTGAAATTGGATAACAATTTGGTGACTCAGCGGGGTCATCTACCTGCTAGATGAAAGGACCAATTGCTTGAAGCAGTCCATTGGGCATGGAGTCATCAAATATTCTATTTAGAACCTCAACTGACTCAGAATGTGCAAGGAGGAAGATGGAATTCCACCTGATGAAAGTAATAGACTGCAAAACATCTCCATGAACAACAAGCTATGCCAAAGCACTTAGGGAAAACAAAACTAACCTACAGCAAAACAATGTGCACAAGCACTTGGAGGAAGGAAAATCTAATCTAATATTTACAGAGGTAGTGAACCTCCCTCTAGAAGCAACACTTGAGATAGATTCCATTGACTGGGATCTGTAGTTCTTCACCATCCAATGAGGCTAATTAGAAAGCATTGTTGTTCTTGCACTTTGTGACCATGTATGGGCCACTCCAAATGGCATCAAATTTTGAATGCCTTCCTGGTTTTTCTCTGTCCACATCCCATTTCAACACTAGATCTCCAACTTGAAAAGATCTATCTTTGGCCTTCCTATCAAATGTCTTCTTGATCAAAGCTTGATCCTTTTCCATTGCTTGGGATGCCTGATTTCTGATCTCTTGCAGCTCCATCAACTCTGCATACCTCACCTCCATGGGCTCAAATTCAAGTAACTCCAGCTGCTTCATGAGTTCCAATGTTGGCAACTCAAGTGACACAGGCAAGATTGCCTCTCTTCCATAGACAAGCCTGAATGGAGAGTTACCTATGGATCTTTTGGGAGTGATCCTATCAGCCCATAAGGATGATTTTAGCTTGGTATGCCAAGACCTCTGATTCTCATCAAGAGTTCTCCTAATGATCCTCAACAAGTTCTTGTTTGTAGACTCGGCCTGGCCATTACCCTGAGGGTAATAGTTCGATGAAGTGCTTAGGTAAATATTGTTCTTGACAGCCCACTCAGTCACCTTAGATCCAATGAATGCCAATGCATTATTAGAGATTATTGTGGCAGGTACACCAAATCTGGTTGTTATTCCCTCATAAAAGTCTAAGATGCTAGACTCATTTGCCTCTTTGAGTGCTACTGCTTCTGTCCATTTGGTGAAGTAGTCGGTGGCTATCAAAATCCATTTATGCCCTTGGCTTGAATTGGGGTTAATGACTCCAATGAAGTCAAGACCCCATTGCATGAATGGCTGGTCAACTGAGATTGGATGCAATGGAAGGGCAGCAAACTTCTCTTTTCTTGTGAAGAATGCACAATTCTTACACCTCTTGATCCATGCATAGCAATCACTAAAGATTTTAGGCCAATAATAACCAGCCTTCATGATTTTTAGAGCTGTCACTCTTGGTGCAAAATGACCACCAGCTGGTCCATCATAAAACTCTTCCAACACCCTTTGAATCTGACCTGTGCTAATGCATCTCAGCAGCACTCCATTCACATCTTTTTTGAACAAAACTCCATCAGCAATGGCATACGGAACAGCCTGCAACCTGAAGTGTCTCCTTTGGGTCTTGTTCATCTCCAAAGGGCATAGGCCTATGCTTAGGAAGTGCATAATATCTTGGGTCCAGCAAGGAGTGGGGGAAGCATTGTCTTCTTCTTGATTGCCACTTGGCTCATGGCTGTCTTGGACTGTCAAAATAGCCTCTTCTTCGTTGCATGCTTCCTTTTGCTTCCCCAAAACCAGCTGCTCACATAGTCCTTTCCCTCTTACCAGCTTGGTGATCTTAATATCAATGTCATATTCCATGACACGGGTGATCCAACCTGCCCTTTTCTCATTCAAATCCTTGTTGAGGAGGAAGTCCTTAACTCCAGCATGTGAGACCAGCAACTGGACCTTGTTGTTTGAGACTAAATGCTTGAATTTCTTCAAGCTTCTGATTATTGCAAGTACATGCTTTTCAATAAATGAGTACCTCACCTCACAGTCATCTAGGCTCTGGTTGAAAAAGGTAATCAGTTGCTCATCGTTATCTTTGTTCTGCTGTACCAAAATGGCAGAAATAGTGTTATCACCTCCAAACGCATAGAGGATGAAATCCTTGGAGAAGTATGGGTTGATGAGAGTTGGTGCCTGAGAGATAGCTTCTTTGATTGCTTCAAAACTCTCCTTGCCTTCTGCTGTCCACTTAAAAGTGATGCTCTTCTTTAACATTTTGGTGATGGGCTTAACAAGGGCTGAAAAATATGGGATAAACCTGTGGACAAAATTGATCCTCCCCAAGAAGCTTTGAAGAGCCTTCTTGTGACTTGGCAATGGTAGTGCACTTATGGCTTCAACCCTCTCTAGATCAATTGCCAGTCCCTCTTTGGAGACAACATGGCCTAGAAGTTTCCCCTCGTGAGCTAGGAATATGCATTTTTTGGGATTCAATGATACTCTGAACTTTCTACACCTCTGAAATACCTGCCTCAGATGAAAAAGGTGATCCACTGCATTTTTGGAGAATACAGTGATGTCATCAAGGTATATTAGCACTATCTTGTTGATCAAGCCTTTGAATGCCATGTTCATTGCCCTTTGAAAGGTAGCACCAGTGTTGGACAGCCCAAATGGCATCTTCTTGTAAGCATATGTTCCCCATTTGGTGGTGAAAACCATCTTGAACTGGTCATCTTCTTTTACCATCACCTGATTATACCCTGAGTAGCCATCTAGGAGAGAGAATCTCTCTGAACCGGATACTACTTGCAATATTTGTTCCATTGAAGGAAGCGGGTAATGATCTTTGAGAGATGCCCTATTGAGGTCTCGGAAGTCCGCACACAACCTGATTTCTCCGCTCTTCTTCCTGACCAGAACCAAGTTAGCAACCCAGCTTGAGTGCTTGATCGAGAATATAATGCTTGCCTCTATTAGCTTATTTAGCTCTTTCTTCATTAGAGGCTCAATGCGAGGATTAATAGGTCTCTACTTCTGCCTGATGGGCTTAGCATCTGGATCCAATTCTATGGTATGTTGTGCCAAATTCAGGTTGAATCCTCTCAAGTCTTCATAGCTCCAAGCGAAGACATCTGGAAATTCTTGGCAAAGCTGTATGAAATCTGATTTCTCCTACTTAGTGGCCACTTTACCAATTTGAAGTGTTTTGCCTTCCCCAACCGGAATTGGCTCTGAATCTTCTCTCTTGACCTGTAGGTTAGCCTTTTCCTTACGGAACTGGTCGTTAGGGTTGAAGATAGACTCCAACATTACCAAACCCTTGGGAAGCTTGTTTGTCCGCAGCTGCACTACTTGATCCCCATACTGCTGCTCTAGTCTGTCTTGATTCCTAGCTGAGAATTCAGCTTCTTCTTGTAAGAAATTGACAATCTGTTGATCATTTTCAAACACCTGCCAGCTGGTGTTATTATCTGGAACTACTGGCCTCACAATCACATGGATATGTGGCTATGTTTTTTCCCTTTTGATGTTGTCAACCACATCAAACATTGCTCCAACTGCTGCGAGCCTATCCGCGGCTTCATTTTTCTTCCTGGGTATGGACACAATGTCAAAAGCTTCGAAATCCTCAATGAGGTCCCATACCCTATTCTTGTAGCTCCTCAGCAAGTTGTTCTTCGTAGCATGTTGTCCTCTAACCTGGTTGACGATTAGCTCGCTATCCCCGAACACCTGCAAGTTATTGATGCCTTTCTTCATTGCCCAGTGCAGTCCATGAATTAAGGCTTCATACTCAGCTGTGTTGTTTGAGCAAGAAAACTAAAAACGGAAGGCTGAGTAATACTTTATACCTTGCGGTGAAATGAGCATAGCTCCTCCTCCTGCACCTTTTCTACTCCTTGACCCATCAAAGAATAATTGCCATACTTCATTCTTGTCTTTATGACTTGGCTTAGTGATGCTAGGAATAGGTTGATTTTCTTCGTGTATACAATAGACTCCAGGCTCAGACTCTTCTACTTCTTGATAGGGATCAAAAGCATGTATCTTGTTTGTCCATTCATCAAGAGTTAGGTCCGGGATGCTTCCAACCTTAGTGTCAGCCTCATTTGTGTTTGGATAATCTTCTTGATCAAATGCTAAACAATTGGCATTGATTTGGCTTGGAGTATGAGGCTCAATATGAAAGTTTGCAATTGGCTCGGATCTGATTGTGACCTTAGTGCCATATCTAGTTCTGAACAACATGTGTGACCAGTCAGCAGATAAGTAGCCTCCAATTTTGGCTGTGAAATCCTTTGATAAACAAAGGGCAAAGAGTGGTGGCAAATCTATGACTGATACATCTTGTAAAACAACAACATTTGGACATGCATGCAAGGTAAGACTCAAATTTCTAGTCACTCCAACTGTTGCTATTGCTGTCCCATCTAGATGCACTACCCCTTTGGATGTTGTTTCATACTGGACCCCTACTTGATCAGCTATTTGCTTGGGCATCACTGAGCTACTTGCCCCGGAATCAATCATGCAATTGTGTACTAGTTTATCCCCAATGATTAATGAAACATAGAAAGGAGGGGGCTTCAACATTTTACCTTGTTGTGCTCCATGACTTCCTTCAGGCTGGGTAGCATTTGCAAGCACTTTGTCTTGCATCTAAACCCACTGATTCGAAGTTGACCAGTCCTTCATGGCAACTTGCAGCAGATCTCTTTGGCCTGGGATGGATAGGGATTCCCACATTGATATATTGACGTTAGTCTTCTTCATCTGTTCAATGATACTGAACGGGGATGAAGTATCCTTTTGTTGTCCCTTGGTTTGCACATTCACCCCTTGCACGTGGGTAGCAACAGCTGGCATTTGAGTTGGCCTAGGGGTTGTTCTTGGCTGTCCTTGTGCACTTGAAACTGGAATTTGCTTGCCAATCATTTGTGGAGCCATGGAAGGTTGTGGATTTACTAGGGCTAATGGCTGTTCTTCGCCCAAATTTCTCCTCTTTGACCTTGTGTTGGCTGCAACACCTTGAGAGACTACCTGATTCATGCCACATAAATCTTCCGCTTGCCAGTTCACCAATGTGGTGTCATTTGGGGCTGATTGTTGTTGGAATGTTTCTGGTTGTTGGTTGTTTCCTTGACTGCCCTCACCCTCCACACCAGTAGTTGTCACCATTAGTGCTTGATTGAGAGCACCATTGAAACACATGGATTGGTTATGAGGCTCGTTGCATGGAAAGCACCAATCATATTCCTGAGCAATGTTGTTCTGTGTTGGCACTAATGCCTTAGAGGTAGATATGGCATTTGGATTATAGGGCTGGAATGGTCTATTGGCAGGAGGCCTTGTTTGATTCATATTTGCAGCTAGATTAGGTGGTCTTTGTGGTTGGTATGGCTGCCTATTAGGCTGAGCTTGGGGTTGATAAGAAGGTCTGAAACCTTGGGCTTGCTGCCTCTTGAGAGTAACCAGCTCATTACCTAGGTTTTGCAACTGTTTCATGACCTCCTGGAGTTCATTTGAAGCACTAGAGGATGAAGTAGAAGTTTCACTTGAACTTTGGTTTCTAGGGGTGGGAACAGGAGCCAAAGTGGGTGCTTGACTAGTGCTTGGATTTTCTAAGTTTGGATACAAGGGCATGGGAGGCCTAGGAGCCAGTTTACCAGCTTGAATAAGACAGTTTTCAACTCTAATGGCAATGTTATAAGCCATAGGGATTGTTGTGCCTCCCATGGACTGAATTAACATAGAAATATCAGAATTCAAAGCTTTGAGGTAATATAGAAAAGCACCTTCTGCTATTGGCCTGACTGCCACTTGAATCCTATCCCAAGACCTTTGAAATCTGAAGTTGAAATCGGCCAGCTGCTCATTGGGAGCTCTCTTGATAGTCGTCAGCTACTCCAAAAGAGACAAGTTGTCTCCCTTCTCTCCAAATTGCTCATGAAGTGCAATACACAGTTAATTCTAGTTTTTGATAGAACCAGCTCCAAGGTTCCTAAACCATTGCAATGCTTTACCCTTGAATGAAGATGCTAGTAATTTGATAGCCACTTGCATTTCATTTATTTCATAGATTGCACAAAGGTTAGCAATATCTTTAACATGATCACCTGGAGTAGTCTGATTTTCTCCAGTGAAGTAGGGAATGTTCTTCAAGGCTACAATAGGAACTGGATGTTGTGCATTGAGAGCAAGTGGATTGCTGCATGTGAAGTTGATGTAGGGATTGTTCTGAGCCATTCTAATCGGTCTTAAAACCCTTGTATACTGAATGAAAGGCCTGTCAGGTGGAGGAGTTGAGAGTGTTCTGTTTGGTGGAGATGGAGACCTTTGAATCCTTCTTCCTCTTTGCCTTCTTCTTAGAGATAACTGCAGGTATTCAAACAGCGCTTCTTCTTCTCCAACTCTTGACCTTGTGGTGATTCTTCTCATGATTTTTCAGGCCTGTACTACTAAAACCAGTTGATTCTTCGCCAGTGGAGTCACCAGATATGCAAATAATAGTTCTTATAAGCAAGAAAACTGCAGCAGATGCATATGAACTTTGCTGCAAATAAAAATGAGACCTCTAGGTCCCACCAGGTGTTCCAAAACTATTGTTGCAGACTCACAGCACCCCTGGATGCAAATCAGGCTTCTAGGTTGATGTTCAAGCATCCAATGTGATTACACAACATGGAATCCTTTCTCCAAGCGTGGGACTTGTAAAGATGAGAAAAGATTCTCCAGAGAAGGCTTGTTCCTATTCCTCTGTTCAGATGCACACAAAAAATGCAGAGGGTTTGCTAAAACCTAATCTAACTTTCCAAGGAAACAAGGTAAGAAAATGCATAGAATAAAACCTAAACTACAAAGGTGATGCACCGAGGAATGTTAGACACTCATTTTGCAAATTTAACACAGACCACATAGATGCAATACAAACACCATGCACAGGTAACCAAACTACAATAAGAGATCAAAATGACAGCAATGAATACATGAGAGGGTCGAGAGTCAATCACAACACATATATTATTGCTCAAGATTCAATACAGTACATTGCAGTGGCCAAGAGGTAAAAAGACTGGCATTACAACCCGTATGGGAGGTTTGAAAGCTCCACAATTTCTCTTGCAAGCGAGGGAAGAAGGGAGGATGCAAAACAAGAATATCTGACCTGTTAAAAAGCTCCTCTTTACAATATATATGAAGAAATGAGAGGGGAGAGAGAGGAAATCCAGAATCTGCCCCAACCACTTCTTGGTAGCTTTTAAAATCATCTCATTATGGCAGAAGCGGTGGATTCTGGCAAAATGGCGGGCTATCTAACAGGAGCGGCGAGCTGTCTGCTGCATTAAAGTTGGTAGTTGAAGCATTACTTATGTCTATCACCACGCGTCAAAGACATTTTCTTAATTTTCTCCCTCTAAACTACATCAAAATGCAATATTGACCCCAGAATCATGTAGATAACTTCAACAGCTTTCCGTTGATATAAAGAACGTGCAAATCCGAGCTCTGGATCGAAAGATATGATGATCTGAAGATTTAGGGCACAAAATAGGTGAAAACAGATTTTTAAATTTCTTTTCCCACGCTCTGCCATCTGGATGACACGTGGCAGGCTCTGGTTTGCTGAGCAATTTTCTCTCTCCACCTTTTCATGGGCTTTTCTTGTGGGCCCCTTAAACTTGGACACGTGGCACTATTTCATTGGTTCGGATCAATGCTCGAAAACTCGCCCCTTTGACTTTTTGGACCTTTTTCCTTGGCGACACGTGTCATGCTGTGATTTGTCCATGGGCCTGCCGGATTTTCACGTCCACCATGTCTTTTTGTCCTGGATGTCCCAATGCTTCGCGGGACAGAATCCTCCTATCCGCTCAAAATGGGCTTCCTCGTCCCTTTTCTGCCGGTGACACGTGGCGTGATCTGATTGGCTTTCGGCCCCTTCGGCTATCCGCATCCCACGTGTCCCTTTGTCCCACTTGTCCTTGTGCTGAAGTTTCCTTTTTCAGTTGAACTAGCTAGTTTGCGTCCTTTGCGTCCTCTTGTCCCGCTTGCTCCCGATAAAGGACTCGGACAAATTTTCTTTCTTCCGGCCGATTCGGGCATTTCACGTCCATTTGTCCCAGATGTCCCTTTGTTGTTTGGGCCGCCTGTAGGCTTTTCGGCCGATCTATGCCTTTTCGTCCCAAATGTCCTGACTGTCGTTTGGACTAGGAGTTAGCCGATTTTCACAATTTTTTCTGGCCCAAGCTTATTTTCTGTAACTTTCTCACATTTTCTCAGAGCTTGTTCTTTTCAACCTAGACAGGAGAGTTAGAAAAAATTCTGAAGGGACCCTACAAACATGATTTTTGCCCTGGATCAATCAATTTGCCTGGGATTTGAGAATCCTGATGTATGTTATCAATTCAACCCTGGGGGGTGAAATTGGATAACAGGTAGAGGAAATGCCTCTTACCTCCGTACCAAGATGTGTAATTGTAAAGTTCATCTTGAACAAAATTATTTGTAGGTACGGACCTTCCCATAATTCATCATCTCTAATAATGGTACATCTTTCAAGAATGAGGAAGTGCATGAACATCAGTTAGAATGCCAACTAGGGCGACCCCCTATTCTTTGGTATTTGGTTTGCAAGCGTATTTACCACTTGAAGTTGAAATACCCAGTCTTTGGATTTCACTACAAGGAATTCTAGGAGAAGAAGGTTATCGGGAGGCATGACTCTCTCAGTTAGAAAGCCTTGATGAAGCTTCGCTTAATGTTTAGCAGAGACATAGAGCTTATGCTAACCGAATGTTCTGACAATATAATAAGAAAGTCTACGAATACAAAATATGCGAGGGAGACTTGGTATTAAGACTTGACATTCAAATATACAAGAAAACCGGTGAAGGAAGGAAGTACAATCCCAAGTGATTGAGCCCATATTGAGTCATATAGGACTATAAAAATGGGGCATATCACATGTGTACACTAGAAGGTGAGGAATTTGGTGAATCAATCAACTCTATTCACCTAAAAATATACTACGCATGATTCATCTACATTTCCATATGTATACTATTGCATCCGCATTGCATTATCATCTGCTAGCTCATTTTGTGAAACATGTAATCAAGGAACTTATTTTCAAGTAACTCTCCAAAAACTTCTGAAAACATTGGAAATCATAAAAATGAAATCTCTTCAAGTATCCATAATATGATCATCAATATTTCTTATCACTTCATCAGCTCAACAGGACAAGATGAAATTTCGACACTAATCCTACCAAGGCATGCAAACTTGGTTTTGCCCATAGTTTCCTTCTAACACAGGTTTCTTTGCCCATATTCTAGTCTAGAAGCTTTGTGATGTCACATCTTTCCCAAAACAAATACCTCTTTGGTAGAAAAAAATTTCTAAACATTTTACCTAGGGCGATTGCTCACCTATCTTAGCCTTCGGTGTTGAGCCCTTACATCTTACTAGTTGGGGCTAAGGCTAGGGGCAAGCTCTCCTTCCCAAAATCACAACTTATAAAATATTTTTTAAAAGTATATATTTCAATTCAAAATTAATCAAAACTTTCATTTACTAACTTCTTTGCCCCACCAACTTTCGGTGTTGAGCCTGTGCCTCTTATGAGTGGCATGGGGTTGGGAAAGGAGGGAATTTCCCTTACTCGCCTATTCTTTGTTATTGGTGATGAGCTCATGCTTCCTATTGGTAGAATGGGGCAAGGTATAGGAGGTATCTGCAAATAAATTAGTAAGTTAAAAGCAATTTCATTTAATAAAAAGTGCTTTGAAAATATTAAAACCCCAAGAAAAGTGAATTAGGTGTGTATGTTTCAAGAAGGTTAAAACATTAAAACCATATTTTTTCTCTAGATAAGCTTACAAGAAAATCACATTCTAGGCTATGTAGTAAACTATTTGTAGAGTTAGGTTGTAGGTCCCTAATTGGATTTATATCAATATCTTGTCTTTCTCTCATCATTTCCATCTCTATCAAAACCATACAATTCACGTCCCTCCTGGCTCTCGATTTTTATCCCTCACATCTTACTAGTTACATGGGTTTGGGAGTGGAGCGAGTTCATTTTATTATCATATCATTATTCATCACATATTGGCAAAACAGAAAGAAGTACCAAACATTACTTGAGAAGCTAAATTTCAGCATTACATTGTGTCTACATAATCATCACATATTAGCATTACAAAAACAACAAAAAGAATCATTCTATTAGCATTCATCATCCATTGCATACATTCTAAAAATCATATAAAATTGAAAATTCTAAACATCTTTAGTACACATACAAAGAAAACCATAAACAAAGTCAACCCTATGCAAAGGATAATTGAGTCAAAAAGAGGTATTTGTATATATATACCATAATAAGTAATAGATTTGTACAATCCCATCACATGCTAGGTGTGGTAAAAATGATCACAATGAGCACAAAAATACAAAAAATTGTGTATGGTTGTGGCCATGAATGCTACTGCAGCTATGGTGGCATGAGTAAAATGAGTGGTGTGAGTGACCATGAGAGCGGCCACTAGTTGTGGCCTCACTGCGTGAGTGGCTCCACCTCACCAATCTCTCTGCCATCTCATATGTAGCAATCTTCTTGTCATGTGCAACTAAGATCTCCACCATCTTCCAAAGAGGCACAAAAATGTTTGTATGTCAATTAGCCTGTAGTGGTTGCCCCACGTCTACTAGGATATCCTCTCGAGTCTTCCCCATAGGGATGATAAAAGTATCAACACATATATGGTGAATAAGATCCCGTCAACCGTCGACAGTGGCTACAAAACAAAGAAAACAACGGTGAGTTAGAAAACCATAAATAAAAAAGAAACACAATGTGTAGTGACTAACATTTCTAGCTAATAAGGTTTGAAAAAAGAGTGTTCAATACTCGGATCTCCAAGAATCCATGCAGGATCAACTGGTGTAGCTGGTGATGGTGTTGCCATTGCGAGCACCTGTTATGCCTCGCCTAATCCTAAAGCAACATGATGCCCCATGATGGACTCGTTGTCTCAACATCCCTCGTGAGGAAGTGGCTCCTCAGAAACCAATGTCTCCATCTCTACCTCTGACTCCTCTCTCTCAGCCATAGATCTCTCCTGAGTATCATGCCGCTTTAGGTCACTCTCCTCCTCATTTACATGAGTCTCCTCACCTACCTCCTCTCCTGTCTGCTCACTAGTCTCCTCCCTCATCTCCACCTCGGCCTCGAAATCCACATCAATGGTTATCTCCTACTCCTCCTCCCCGTTGTAAGAGGGTGCAGCCTCAATCAGGAGTGGCACCGGCAGAGGTGCGCGTCAACCACAAAAAAAATCATCTCATTGCAATGGGGACCCTTGGAGTCACAACAGTCCAACCATGGTCACTCATAGGGCCTCCTCGAGACTCCCTAATGCCCCTGTACAAAACTACCATAGGAGGAAACATATCAACATAGGGCAAGCCAAACTACTGGGGAACTCTATCAAATGGGTGAATCTCCACCCTCCCTGATCTATCCACTAATTGTCCAGTCGTAGCATAAGAAACCACAGTAGTCTCGTCATGTCCCCATACTCCAGCCATATCCTAGTAAGGTGTAGCAACAAAATCAGTTGTGGTCAAGGTGGCCACTAGCTGATATGGTACTCTTAGAGAGCTGTCATGCCAGTCCATCTCGTGGCCCTGACGGCCCCTGGGTCCTGTACCCTGACTCCCCTCGCATAAGGGATGATCCTCTCATATACCCTTCTCATAGCTAGTGTGGGATGGCTCAATGACTATCCTTGTAACCTCCCACCCGGTACAGATCGTGTTATGTGGTTCCTAAGATGTCTGCCCCCAAGAATTAGTCCACCCATAATGCTTAATCTGCATAACAATCGGGGCCCAATAATACAATAGCTTATCCCCTTCTTTATCCCCTATCAACCGCGAAGCCAAAATACCCATGACGACCTTACGAAGTGTAGGGATAGGAGCGGTGGATATAGAAAGGAGCCTCATACCCTGCTTGGTCCCTGGTGATACCCCATCATCCCCCATATAAGTGGCCCAATGCATAGCTCTGGCTGTAGATCCTACAGTATCAAGAGTCAAACGTCTCCCAACTATAGGAACTCTAAGTATCTTGTACACATCCTTGAGAGTGATGGTTCACTCTCCTCTAACACCTGGAAACTAGAAAGTGTTTCAGTCCACATCCCAATAAGAAATGAGGCCACACAGTATGTGGCTAGTAGGTGTAATGTGTGGCATCGGTGCGATCCTTCATATCCCTACTCGGTGCAATAAGTTTGTCTCAGCCTGAGTCAGCTGATCAAGAATAGCTAACAATCAGTCACACTCTCTTTCTTAGCTCCAGCGAATATATTCCTCCTTTTGTGTTCATAAAACAACAAAAAGAGTGATTCAATAATATGTTTTAATAGGAAAGCTCATCAAAAATATTACAGGACAACATAAAATCCAAAAACATTGGGTTAAACGAGTCAAATCTACTCTCTGCCCCAAAAATAACAAAATTGCTGCCCTATTTAGAGTGGCGGTTTGTAACCATTGCCTTGCTAGGGCACCGGTTTTGTAACCGCTGCCCTAGCAGGGCAGCTATCTTGTAACTTCCACCCTACACGTAGGGCGGCAGTTGTGTCCAGAATGGACGTGACGCCCCTTTAACCCCAAAAACTTGAAAAAGACAAAAATAACTAATTATTAATTAAACAAAAGGATAACCCACTTGCGTTACCCCCTAGGGATCATTCTAAAACAAGAAATTTCAAAAATTCCCCCCTAGGTGAATATTTTCAATATTCTACATATTTAGGTTTCAAAAAAACAACTATAAATCACTAACCTTTGTTTGTGCCGCTAGATCTCTCGGTCTCAGATCCATGATCATCTCATCACACCAGTCATTTTGACTATACTCTTGCTCAAAACGGTCCCGTGGGCCTAGAGCTCAAAAATCACCAATATAATATGTGAAAATGGATTAGAAAATGAGTTGCTTCGATATATATATATTTTGTATATATATATGCCCTTTGTTCAAACTTCGTTTTGAGTGTATTTGACCATTTTAGGGTTGGAGCGTTGGATGCACTAGAGTATATTTCTATCCCCGCACAAATGGTAAGTCCTATTGTCGTTTTGATTTAGTTTTTATTTGTCGATATCGTATTTATTTGCACTTGAGTCTTGTTTTCATTTTTTACGTAGTGGGAGTTTGGACGACAACATTTCGGCACATGGGTGTGTCAGGTATAGCTTCTAACTCCCCATTTCGGGAACACCATACTCACACTCTATGTTTTACGCCTCTTCATGGCTAAAACACTTTTCCGAGGGGGTAATATGTACGCACCCAAATTTTCATGTGCTACATTGTCAGAAAATGGTTACGAAAGGTCCCTAGTGATGATTAATGTCTTTTCCAAAGGTGTTTGAGCTCCTAAACCTCCTTGCAGCTTATATTTGTATCCTAGTTTACCTTTGGCCATTTACCACTTTTCTATGCCAACTTCCCGCTTCATTTTAGATTTAGTTTTGACCTTCAGTGTCAAAACATTGCCGCCCTGCCTAGGTCAGTTTGGTAATCGTTGCCTTGTGTAGCGTGGCGGTCCTATAACCTCCACCATGCATAGGATGGCGACCATGTGCATGTTTTCCAAAATCTTCCAATGTTAATTAAGATGCGGGTTGCCCCACTCAAGTTCACTTTTAACACACATTTCTTGAACCGTTTTAGCTAATTTCAAGCCTGAGCTACCTTGTGGCACATTTCTTCTTCACTTCTAATTTGTAATTGATAGTTTAAACTCCCTCTTCACTGTTGATGTGGCACTCTATGGATGTCAAGTGTGATTTTGCATAGCCCAACCAACCTTGTACAATTTGATCACTTGTTCTCAAGCAAATGGCCGGAGATCATTTTGTGTATTCTTCCCCTATTGCTAAGATACCCCATTCTTGCAGGAAATTACATAGCCAAACTCTGTTCACTTGTGTTATCTCTCTTCCACCTGCATTGTTACCATATTGTCATTCAAGATGCCATTGCTCCAACACCTTCTCACTGTTGCTTCTACTGCATTCTCAATCCCTTGGACTCGTGTAAACACAAGAGATAGAAAAGAAAAAGTGAGGGGACAAAGAACAATGCAACTAGATTTTCCATTACTTCTATATTTCTAGGTTGGGGTTGATATTGATTTCCTCATTTCTTACATGTTATTTTTTCTGAATTATACACATACATTTATATCAAATAGAGTAGAAAAGAAGCATTTCCATTGTTGCAATTATTCAATAGTTATAGTAGATCAATTCATATAGGAAATCCTCCATAGAAATATTATTTACTCTTATCGAGGAAGTTACAGGGAAGAAAAGCATCTGAGAAGCTCTAATTCCTTCTCGTGCCTCTAAGGAAAAATAAAGGTTAGATTTGCATCCATAGTTTTGTGAAGATTTCATCATTTAAAATAGAATATATTTCTTTTGCACATATAGACAACGACATGCGATTGTTTATTTGTTTTAGGATTATTAATTAGAGTAGAAGCTTTTATTTCCTCATATAAATCCAAGGGTAAAAGAACATAGAAAATATTAATTTCAATTAGATTTTAGCAAGGTTTGAACCATTGTTACCTATTGCATTTATATATTAATAAAATACCAAAAACATAGAATACCCCTTAAATTCAAGTAGATTAGTCATTATTTCTTGAATTAAAACAATTAGATATTTTCAAAATACATGACCCATCAATGGTTCTCAACAAGAACGTACATATAGAAGTGATCCATTGGGTACCCACAACCGACAACTAGTCCTGAGTTAATTACGGATATAGATATGGGACTTCTCTCTTCTTTTCCTCAGAACACCGTCTTGATATGCCGAAAAGATTCAACCATTAAACATCTTAAACATTGCGGCTGCATAACAGCCTATGAATTCTTATTTGATTGCCCCTGGACATTTAGAGTTTAAATATACATGACCATATATGGGCTGCAAGCCATCAAGAATTTATGATTGTGATCCGACATGGGTTCCCCAACCAAAGTTGGGACGATAAGGTTTCCAGTTAGACATAGACACTAGATTATGAACATTAGTATTTCATGTATCATCTCTACTTCCACTACATACATCATTAGATAATGTGAACATCCTAAATGAAGAAGCTCATCGAGCCCTCATGCATTTTAGACAGCGTACCCGAAAATCGACCATCAATGATTTACTAGTGATATAAAACCATGCCGCCTCTATCACATCATTCCATGACCTTGTTCATAGATAATATTTACGAGGCTCCCATTGGTTTCCCAGGGATCCCATAACTGGTAGAAGGTATCCGTCTGTGGAGCTTAATATTTTCCATAGTCCGAAATACCAAGGAGTACGCATCATTTTAAAGAAACGTTGGGGCAGCATGCTAAAACTTGCATTGGCAAGGTTTGTTCAGGAATTGGGGGGGAGGGCCTTTCGTACCCATGATTATAATCCCATTCCATTAATGCATGTCAAGGATATTGTGAGCAAATTCCCTATATCATGGATTGCATAAAGATTAAATTTGAAATCTTACTTCTTCTATTAACTTTGTTTCATTTCCCATAGGAAGTATTACACTCCATTTAAATAGGATTTGCATTGTAATATACTATCATAAGGATGTATATGTCTCTACCATGCAACCTATCTCCACAATATTTAACTGCCTATGAAACCAATCTACCCGAATGCTATCATACCGTGAGATAATTTGTTTTCTCACAAAACTAATATTGTTAATGATTTTTTTACTCTAACTTACTCATTAACGATATTTACTCACCCAGTCATAATTATTATTTACAATAATATAATTAATTACATTACAAACACATAATTATATTATCTTATGATAATATAATCACTTACATAATATTCTATATGTTCACACTACAACATAGATATTCTATAACATTCGCCCCCTTAGTGTAAACATGGGGTAAGAGCTCCTGGAAACATTAAACTTGTCAAAGTAGTCATTGCTACTGGATCTTGCTATCTGGATCTTGCTGCTAATGATCATCCTTGTCGTATGAACATCTTCATCGACTGATCACCTTCCAACAAAGTACCTTCCACCAAATTATGGTAGTCAGAGGACCGTACGACAGTCAGAGGACCATACAACAGTCAGAGGACTGTATGTAGATGATTTTCCCCTGTAAGCTGAGTCAAGCAGTTTGCTTCTTCCACACCAAATAGATACTCAGGAACTGTTTTTAGTCTATGTGAACACATTAAAATCAAAACATGAAACTAGTTTCACCCCCTTGTGTATGAACACACCACATAACTGAAATAAAATATCACCACATCTGTCTATGACCCCATCGTTAGTGAATGATGAGAGGATGTTGATTTTCGTCCTTCCTCCATTGCCTCCTTCCTCCAACAAGGAAAAGATTCTACCATAGGAAATCCTCATCACCAGGACACAGGAAAGTTCTTCATCGGTTGAGTAGACTTCCCAATCAGTTTCTACTTCAACTAGAAGGTCTTTCTGATCTATCTTGTCGTCAAGAAGATCATGAGCTCTCTTTTTACAATTCAATATTACATGCCCAATCTCATTACAATAAAAGCATTTTATTTTTCCATGAGAAGGAACCTGCATTTTATCCTTATCTATGAGATGCAACTACATCTATAGCTGTCAGGTGTGAAAATCTTGGCCTTCAAATTTATCTATCTAGTTTAGATTAGTCCTTTCCATATTCTTCAAGTAATATTAACCAAAATACTAAAATATTCTTGTAATCAATATTTCTTTTCAATAATAGTACAACAAATACACTATCAATGATATAAGTATTTATTGTACTATTTTTTTTCACAAAACTATTCACACGACTTAAAAAATTATTTCGGCATTCTTCTACACCGAATCTAATATAGATGAAAACTACACAGTTGTGTGTCTTTTCAATACCTTTCCAACAGAAAAAATTTCACCTCAATCTAAAATTTTATGCGAAAGTTATGTCCATTTTACTGAACACTACTTGGATGTTAAGATAAATTTGCAATATAAATATTAATCTTACATTACTAGAGACACCATGAATTTGGAGATCCTTCTTCAAAAATCAGTGCCCATATTTCTCTTATTTGAAACCTTCTCCTGGAAACCTTCACCTGCTCTGTTACCAAATGTTAGCAAATTCTAGGTTTGGAGCATCGATTAGCTTTAATTTCTTCTTCTATTAACTTTGTTGCATTGCCCATAGCTATGCACTCCATTATATAGGATCTGCATAGTAATAAATCTCATAACAATGTATTTATCTTTACCTGAAACCTTCTCAACAATCTTTGGTTGCATATGAAACCAATCTACCCGAATGGTTTCAACCATTAATAATAACATTGATAATAAAAAAATATCTCATTGCTTTATTATCTAGCTTACTAACTTACTAATTTACTAATTACCATATAGTAAATACTATTTACTATATGTAATGTTACATTCACATTCTAATAATATTATCCATGATAATATTATATTCATCATATCTAATGTTCACACTATACAATATCTCTAACAGATATCGTTTTACCTTTACCAACTTGTCCATCCCATTTTTAACCACTCTCATCCATATTTCACATTCTGCTATCATTTAGGAATCCACATTTGCATATCGACTGCCTCAACCCGACCTCGGAGAGTCAAGTGTGGTTGAAGGTCACGTGTCGATTTTCATCCGTACAAAAACCCTTCTGGGTGAAAAACTGAAGAGAAAAGACTACTTGGAGCTACTATCTAAATCCAACCACAATAATAATTATATTATAAAATGTTTGTAGTCACCAACCTACTAGAGACACCAATCCCCGCAATAGAGCACCAAATCAGTTTGATTTGTGAGAAATAACTCACATGAGACACCAATACCCAAGTCTGAGCACTCCAACTTAATGGAGACACCAATCCCTAATGTCAAGCACCGACTAAACAATAATAATCTCTCCACTTACTATAGTTGTTTCTTCAACTTGATGAAGGAGTAGACATAAATCTTAACTTATTCCTTTTGTTTCATTATACCCACACTTTACACTTTTTCTTATGCACTTCTCACTCTTCAATCTTTTCCAAAAACTTGAAATTCTAATCTACTTTAGATTTCGTGTCCTCTTTCTTATCTAATCCTCTTGATATGTCTTCATTAACCACTGATCTCTTGTCTCTCTCTTCATTTTATTTTCAAAAATGGAATCATTATACCATGAACATTATTATGAATTCACAATTTGAATCCACTTATATACCATGTTCATTTCATGAATAAATGTGACTTTTTGAATATTCATCATGAGTTGGCTTTAATATACTTTAAATTTTGAATATTTTAATT
Source organism: Taxus chinensis (assembly GCA_019776745.2). Classification (NCBI taxonomy): domain Eukaryota; kingdom Viridiplantae; phylum Streptophyta; class Pinopsida; order Cupressales; family Taxaceae; genus Taxus; species Taxus chinensis. Next base: position 329,804,382 of record CM034146.1, read on the forward strand.
TGTCAATAATCCCCTGAACATCCCCTTTTCTCTTGGTCTTGCTGAATTACATGACCATCATAGATAAATATGTAGATTCTAGACATTTTTCTTTGTAGTGCAAATATCCTTCTTTATGTCATATCTCATTCTAACTTCTACAACTTTTTCTTCATTTCACATGATTATTTCAAACCACTATAAATATTTCAGTTTGGTTCTTCAAATTGCAAGGGCACTACTCATACCCACATAGCACTACAATACCTCATACCCACAGAACACTACAAAACTCATGAATCAATACACAGACTAGGAGAACACTACATAACCCATAGAAAATTTCAAAAACCCATGAAACGCTACAAACATATTTATTCTGGTGTTTGGTATGAAAAATTTAGAATAAAACATTTTTGTAATAGACACATATCTATAAGCATAAATGAAAATATTTCTAGCTTAAGAGATACTTAACAATATTATTTCGACATCAATGAAAATATTTCCAACAATCTCCCCCATTTTCATTAATGGAAACAAACCATCTTCACCAGTTATCTTGCAAAATATTCCATCTTGATCAAGTGCTCCAATGATTGTATTATTTTTTTCTTTTCCTCCCTTGGCATTAAAGACTCCTATTTCTCCCCCTTGTTGTATGACTTCTCCTATCTTTCAATTCCCCCCCTTAGACATCAATGGAAAAGAAAAAACCCTCACTGTAATCTCCCCCTGAGAATATGCTTCTATTTGATGACTTAATAATAAGGATATTTCTCCCAAATTTTGGTTGATATATTCAAAAATTTCCTTTGGAAGAGGTTTTGTAAAACTACCAACAATCTATTCTTTTGTGGAAAATTTATTCTAACTTTACATTTTGTTCTACAACTTAATCTCTCATAAAATTGTTATTTAATGGGAATATGATTTGTTCTAGAATGTATAAGTAGATTCTCTGATATATTTATTGCACTAGTATTATCACAGAGTATAGAAATTAGAGAATCATTATTCTACATTGAAATCCTTCAATTCCTATTTCATCTAGAGAACTTGTGTGCAACATGATACTGCATCAATATATTCTACCTCATCTAGAGATAGAGAAATAAAATCCTATTTCTTGCTCATCCAAGATACTAAATTTTTTTCCAAAAAGAAATAACCATAAATTGTACTTTTTTGCATCAATACAACATGCCTAATATGAATTTGTATGTGTTGTTAGATAAAAATCCTCACCTTCTTAGTACCATAATCCATAATCCATGATAACTTTTAGATATTTGAGTATTCTTTTGAAAATTTTCCCATGATTTTATTTTGGAGAAGCTTGCAAACTTACTACCATGTCTACCACTTGCATTACATCTGGTCTTAATGAAGTTACATATAACAAACTTCCAATCATTGATCTATAAAGAGTTTAATTTGCTTCAGGGGATTCATCATACTTGCTCAACCTATAGTCTGTGATCATGGGTGTACTTATTGGATTGAAATCCTCCATTTTACACATGTTCATCATTTTCTTAATATACTTGGTTGTTGAAATGAATATAACTTTTCTCAGATTGACAAATTTGTAATCAAGAAAAAATGAAAACTTTCCAAGCATGGAAATTTCAAATTATTTTTAAATTTCTTTAGAATTTTTCTTACACATCTTATCCTTACTTCCTCGAAAAAATGATGTCATCAACATAAACAACAACAATCAACTGAATCTCACCTTCAGTTTTGATATAGAGATTAATGCCATTAATTCCTTTCTTGAACCCTTGTTGTTGTAGATACTTGTCTAGATTTGAATACAAGCTCTAGTATTTTGTTTCAATTAATAAAGATATTTATTTAGTTTACATATATATTCCTCATTATCTGATAATATAAATCCTTCCTATTTTTTCAATTTAGACTTCTTTTTCCAAATTCCCCTTGAGAAAAACATAGTTAACATACATTTGATATAATTTAAAGTTATTATAACAAGAAAATTTCAAAATCATCCTAATCGATTCTAAACATGCAATAGGAGAAAAATTTTCTTCAAATTCAATACCTTCAAATTTTTCATATCCTTTGCATACTAACGTTGCTTTGTTTCTTATTCCTTGCCCATCTTCATTTATCTTCTTTTTTAATACACAATTGGTGTCAACCACATTTTTTTGCTTAGGTCTTAGAACAAGCTCCCATGTATCATTATTATATATCTAATCAAGTTCTTATTCCATTTCTTAAATCAATTACTTGTATTCCCTTGCTTCAACAAAGATTTGAGGCTAAACCTTGGATAATAAAGATAAATTTACATATTCTTTTAGATTTTTCATTCTTCTTATGATTTGTAATCCAATATTTTTTTCACCTATAATTTGATTTTATAAATGATTTGTTTAGATTGATTTGGATGGTTTTTTTATTTCCTTTATTTCAACTTATTCCTTTTCATTTTTCAACTTCTTACTTCTTTAGAATAATCAATTTATTGTATCTCACTCTTCTTGTACTAGATATCATTTACCTTCAAATATGTACTTTCAAAAAATCTTAATGTTCTTAGATTGTTATGTATATAGGTCTTGTTCATCTGGTAATAGCCAAAAAAAATATCGTCATTAGATCTAGATTCAAACTTACCCAAGTCTTCATCATCTTTCTTGATATAGCATTTTCTTCTAAATATTTTGGAATTTTTTATGGTTGTATGTCGACACTTCCATAGTTCATAAGGTTTCTTTTTTATTTAATATTATCTATCCTCTATTCTAAATATAGAATGTTATGTTGATTACTTCTCTCCATAATTTGTCAGATAGTCTAGATTCATCTAGCATGGTTCTAGAAATCTCTTGCATTGTTCTATTTTTTCCTTTCTACAACTCCATTATACTAGACAAGGTACTTGTAGTTGAATAATGTGTTCTTATTCCATGGAGTTCACAGTAATCTAGGAATTCATTTGAAGTTAATTCTCCTCCTTAGTCATATCTTAAACACTTTTTTTTTCAAATCCATTTCATTCTCAACTAGATCTTTCAATGCCTCAAATCTTTTAAATGCTTCATAATTTTATCTTAAGAAAGTAACCCATGTCATTCTAGAATAATCATCAATAAATAACATAAAATACCTCTCACCTTGCATGTTTTGAGTTCTTTTAGGTCCATAGAGATTATTATGCACAAGTTTCAACAACCTTGTGGTTCAGTACTCCTTTATCTTGAATAAGGGTCTTGTCTATTTTCCAAACTTGCATTATTTGCAAGTTGTATTTGTTGGTTTATTAGTATTTGGAATGTCTTTAATAGATTGTTTTTTTAACTAATCTTTACCATATTATCAAATTTCATATGACCCATTCTCTTATGCCATAACTAACTCTCATCAATTTGTCCCATGCAACATTTTTCACATTTGATATCATTAAGAATATAGAGGTTATTTTTAGTTTTGCATGCATCAACAACAACCTTCATGATACTTTTAAAGTTCTAATTTCAAATCCTCCAACATAAAATTATATTGTGTATCCTCTATCAATCATTTGACTCACACTCAAAACTATTGTGATTTATACCTTCAACATAATATACATTTCCAGTTTTTAATTTATCATTGTTTAAGCTAATGTTGCATTTACCTAAAATTCATGCAGTAACATTGTCTCCAAATTTAACAGTACCTCCATTTACCTTTTTCAAAGTAAGAAATTTACTTTTGTCTCCATTCATATGGCTTGAGAAACCACTATTAACGTACCACTTATTTTACTCATTATGTGCATAGAATTTTGTTTAAATAATCATGGATTTTCTTTATTTTTTTTCTTTCTCATGTTTTTCCTTCAAAATTTTCCTAATTCAACCTTCTAACTATCCATGGTTTCCTCATTCTTAGACTTCCTATAAAAATGCACAGGCCTTCTTCTACAAAAGCAAGCTATTTATGTCCAAATTTCTAGCACTTCTAATATTCAATGTTAAAATTTATCAGAGGTACAAATCAATTATAATTCATATTTGAGAACACATATGAATTTATGTTTATCTTGTTATTAAAACTTCTTACATGATATCTACAGTATGATTCCATGTGAAAAAACTTATTACATGAAAATAAATATCCATAAAAATAATTTGAAACATGATATTGTAATGCTTCCTTAGAGAAATAATCTTCTTGATGAATCCTTATTTAAATTTAGAGGAGTACTATGTGGAACATGACTTTCTTTCCTTCTGTAGGTTTCATTTTGAGTTCTTAAGTGTTTAGGGTCGTGTGAATTTTTCCTTATTATAGTTCTAATCTCTATTGAAACTTTTAAGTGCACCTGCATAGCTTCTTGATGTCTCAAAAGTTGTCATCGTTGGAGACTCTTTAGGTTCTTCTTTTTCAAAATTATCATTTTACCCAAGACCTTTCTTGATAAATGGTGATATATGATTATTGATGAATTTTTATAAAACTTCAAATCTCTTTTAAAAATTGAGACTCTATTTCAACTTTGGTAGTTTATTTTCTCAAGTTTTCATTCTTAAGGAAACAACTTCATCTTCCATTTTTTCACAATTTTATTATTTTTGTTTCAACTAAAGTTTCACATCCTCATCCATGTTATTCATTTCTTCTAGTTTAATATTTAAACCAATAATGGTTTTATTAGACTCTTCAATATCATGTGTCAGATTTGTTTTGAAGGCACCATACTCATCGTCTAGTTTTTAAAACTATTGTTTTCATTTTCATTTTTCTTTATTTGGCTCTTGAGTTCTTCTAGGGAAGAAATGAGTACAAATTTAAGATCCAATTCAACATCAAATCTAGTATCTTTATCATATTCTTGAGTCCAACTCTTTATTTTATTTCTTTAACCTCTAATATACATGATTAGTGATTAATATATGTCCCTAGTAGAGATGCTTTCATCACTATATCTTCAGATGAGTTACTTTTACTCCTTGGTATAAAGATTTTTCTTGTGCATGTTTAGAGATACTTCATTACTTTTAGATATTCTTTGCTTATGATTCTTATTGGAATGATAGTACATGTTGCTTTCCTTTCCAGATTTGTTTTTTATTTATCATCCTTATTCTTATATGAGCATTTGTTCTACATAATGTCCCTATTTTATCATAATCAAATTTTTTAAATGGTAGCTTATATTTATATTTTCCAAATCCTTTCTTTATCCTAGTCTGATGAAGTGATCTTATTTTTCATATGAATCATTACTAGAAGTAGCCATGTGGTTCAATTTTTCATGCTTTTCACTATCTCTAAATGAATTAAATGATAGATTATTATTTAGATAATTCATAACCTTCAATTCTCATTTCATGTGTACTGAGAATCCCATGCAGATCATCACATTTTTATTAAAATAGTAAAATCTTTTAAGTCTTCAATAGAATAAAAATTTGGCATCAAGTACTAAAAGGAAGATATCTTGGCACTTTTTGGTACAGTATTTTCATCTTTATTTTATTAACCAAGTCCCTCTCGTAGTATTTAGAATCACATCCCTTCGCGAAGAAGGTAAGAAAAAATGTATTTATTCATCAATCATCATAAAACTTTCAAACTAGACCTCTGTATTTTTGGAGTTTGGACTTTCATTACTTTATCTTATCATTCATAGACATTGCAAAGATTAATACCAAATTTTCTATTGCATAACCACAATGCACCACTTGGAAAAAGTTCTACCTCAGCACAATGCACTCAATATAGGATTTAGAGCTTTTGACATTGTCTTTCCACTTTCCTTATTTCCATCTTGATCTATTAGAGGAGTTGTTGAAGTTGTATATATATTTACGACATATTTCCATATATAAAACCATAAATCCATTAGGTATGTGTGCATCCTTATACTCCAAATATCATAATATGTTCCATCAAACAATGGAGCCTTGTTTGAGGAGAAACCTTCTTGACTTGCCATGTGTGTTTCTGAGATCGACCTTCCAGTGATTGGATTATTATGAGGGAACCCACTCTAATACCAATTTTAATGAACACACTTACACTAAGAGAGGGTGAATCAGTATATACAAACTTTTATTTCATTTAAAATTTTAAAGTTCACAATTAGCAATTATACAAAATGCAACAATTGCACAACACATAATTTATGTGGAAACCCTTTCAAGAGAAAATCCATATAGAAAATATTGTTTAGAGATAATTTTCAAATCCAGCCACAATAATAATTGAATTATATAAAAAAATTAGTCACCAACCTACTCAAGACACCAGTCCATAAAGTAGAGCACCAAATCAGCTTGATTTGTGAGCATCGACTCACTAGAGACACCAATCCCCAAGATCGGGAACCAACTCAGCTAGATTTGTTAGCACCAACTCACTAGACATACAAATCCCAAATTTTGAGAACCAACTCAAAATTAAAATATCCACCCATTGTAGTTACTTCTTCAACCTGATGATGGCATATAGATAACTCTTTACTACTTCCTATTGTTTCTGTATACCCATGCTTTAGCATTTTCTTATACATTTCTCACTCTTTAATCTTCTTCAACAACTTGACATTTTAATCTGATTGAGTTTTCTCTTCCTCTTTATCCTCTAATCTTCTTGATATGACTTCATTGACCACTCCTCTCATGTCGATCTCTTCCTTTTATTTCCAAAAAAAATTATAATATCGTGAGTGCAAACATGAGTTCACAAATGAATCCACTTATATACCATGTTCATTTTATGAGTAGACATAACTTTTCATGAGTTGACATCCTTTTTTATTATTCATCATAAGTCATCTTTAATAAACTTTGAATCTTAAATAAATTTTTTTAAGAATCCCACGAACACCCATTGTTTTCTCTTGGTTTCGTGGCATTACATGACCACTGCAGAAAAAATTGTACATTATGGATGTTTCTCTTTGTTGCACGAAAATCCTCCTCTGTATTGTATCACTTGTTAACTTCTATGGATTTTTATTCATTATGCGGCATTGTTTCAAACAAACCAATATATTTCAGTATAGTCCTTCATCTTTCGAATAACTACTACAACCCACGAAGCACTACAAGCACCTGTGGAACACTTCATAACTTGTGAATCACTAAAAACACTTGTAGAATACTTCACAACCCGCGAAGTACTAGAAAACACTCACAGAACACTTCACAACCCGTGAAGCACTACAAACACATATATAACACTTCATAACCCGTGGAACACTACAAAAACATTTTCTTTGGGGCGCAACATGCAGAATTCAAACTAAAATATCTTTTTCATAAGAGGCACACATCTGTAAGAAACAATGATAATATTCTTAACTTAATAAATACTTATCAATATTCATTTGACATCAATGACAATATTTCCAACAATCCCTCTTTCTAAAGAAAAATGGATTTGATTATGATGAACATCATTTGGTGAAAATGAAAATGCCACTATATCAATAGGAAGGGGATATGGACCAAAGCTTGTAACTCTATATCCCACATCTAGGATGGTTATGATTTTTTTAGTATTTCTAATAATTTCTAGAGAAAAAATTTGCATCTGAAAAACCAACACATTAAATTTTGTACAATAAATAAGGTTTCATGAAAAATCATATCACTTAAATGAGAAAAATACAAAATTGTTAGTATATACATATGAAACATTTTCCATACACAAACACATACATATACATATATGCTTATATATGTATATATATGTGCATGTGTGTGTGTAAGTTCATAAAACATGAGAAACTACATAGTCAAATGTCATCCTAATCACTAAAATACTATACTCTTTCCTAAGCAGCAGTATACTTGTTAGCTCTGTTATGGAAATGTGTCCCTCCACTAGGAAAATTAATCTTATCTCCATTCACCACCTTCAAATTCTAGTTTTATTTCTCATTAGTGAGATGTGTATGAGGTATAATTACCTACTACACTCCATCTCATATCATAGGCCACGAAATTAGCACTTAAATAATGGAATAAATCAAGCATAATTATAGCAATACTCAAGGTGATCAATTGAAGAGAATGAGTTGATATATTATGTTTCCCATAGTTTAGACATATGACATATAAGATATAAATTATCATGGATACTAACATGATTTATAGATTTACTAAGCCAATACCTAGTGGAAAATATTCCACATTTAGGGTATGCCTTACTTTAGGAGAATCTGGCATAATTTATATGTTATATCTTTTTATGATAGCCTATTAACGATATAAAACTATCTAGACTTCTTATGTGTATTTTTCTATTGCTTATGCATTTCACATATGCTTCATATCGTATGATACTATGATTTACTTGATGATGACATTTTTTCCTATGTGTACACACATTTTTTATTCCATAATTTCTTATTACATGATACAAATTATTGATTATGTCATGCACATGATTTGATTACATGTTTTTTGTGCTTCCTTTACTTATGTGTTGATTTTGTATTACAATTTTATTACTGGTACCAATTACATTGCTTATTTTTCATGTTTTTAAAGTAATTTCCTTGTGAAGTTTTGCCATATTGGTCCTAATCATGTCATGTATTTGTATGTTGGAGGATCCTCTTGTTGTTTCATGTCATGTTTTCTTATTGATTTCACTTTTTTGTGAATCATATTTCATTTCCTTTTAAGTTTTAATGGGTTTCTAATTAACATACATAAAAATGATGAAATAATGCAACAGGTGGATATTCTAATTTATAATTTCTAATATTAATTCCACAAATCAAAATAATGCTTTTCAAAGTGACTATTGATTTAGCATATATCAAAAACACAAGGGAGAATTGCACTTAGATTATTCTATGTGGATATTGAAGAGTATGGGTGATCTGAATGCAAGAATAGGATGATATGAGACTAGAAATGCTTCATTACAAAAAATGAAACTTGAAACAGAACTAGTCAAAACCATACAACTAGGTCCAAAGCGTTCATATGGTCCTAACTCTTATGTACTGTGTTGAACCTACCTAGAATCTAGGTTTGAAACTTCCTGATTGCTTCACCTACCTAGAAACTAATGCCATTGTGTGTCGGTATTGTTTACTTCCCTTCAAAATGGATCTATAAACTATGCTCAAATCATAAAACCCTTGCAATGCAAGGAGTTCCTGTAAATAAAAGTTAGGTGGATTGTGAGCTCCTCTGTGTGCTGCCAACATCGTCACTAATCTAAAGAGGTCTCAAACCCCGCATCAATCTCCTATCATTTTATATCTACCATAGTGCAATCAGAACTTGATAAATGTGCTTTGACAATGCTTTTCTTGAGTTTTATACTTTCTCAAATACTGGGGAAGGGTCACTTTTCTTGTTTGCAGAAATAATATAGAGACTCTTAGACTTGGAAGTATACTTCAAACCTGTAGAGGGTGCTTCCCTAATGGATGTACATGAGTTATTTTTTAATTTAAGGAGTGTGAAGTTCCTTTTTTGCTTGCTTTTACTTGAAAATTTATTAAAGTGCCATTTTTTTAATGAGGCATGATTTAATTAGTTATATATGCTTCCCAAGGTTGTTATATCATGAAAGGGCAACCAAGGGGGTGTATTTTCTCATAATAATGTGATTAAATCAAAATAATTAGAAAAAGTATGTCACTATAAAACTATACAGTAGGGTTGATTTGTAGATTTCTACAAATTGACACAAAAAGGAAATTTTGATTAGAAGGGAAAACCATGTTTTAACTTTATGGGTTAGATGATGGATGTTTCTAGATGTGTTTTATGTTATTAAACTTTAGAAACTAAAAATAGAGAGGTGTTTGAATATAATCAAGTAATCCAAGATCTATTGGGGTGTGCTAAGTAAGAGTGAGGAGAGTGCATTTGTACATGCAAGTGTGCAATTTCAAGATCAGCAGTGTCAAAGTATAGATTACCAAATTTGAGTGTCTACACTTATGTACTTCTAAATCAAGATGATTTTTTACAATACTTACATTTTCTTGTTGTCACAATCTATATCAAACACACCTCCTATATATTTTTATGTTAATATAATTATAATAATGTTTCCATGATATTTATCATCCATTTTCACTATAAATAATTCCATGAGCTTGATTTTTGTACTTTATTTATTACATATGTATATTTATAATGATTCACACTAATGATTATGCCTTAGATGATAATATTATGTACTTTCTTTTTTATAAGGACATTTTTTCTATGATAACATATCCAACCATGCCTTATATATATCTTTATATGGTTTATCTTCATATACTCAACAAGCATGCATTTAACTCTTTATTTTTATACGAGTGATATGAAAAAACTTTATTTTTGTCCCTCATATTAAATTAATGTATACAATGGGATTATTTCATACATTCATGAATGTTTCAAACATAGTTCTCACATATAACAAGATTTAATGATATCCTACATGAATTTCAATGTTGCATAATAATCCCTATGCCAATATTTTTCAATATTGTCAAACTTTTACAAACTTTCTCCAAATATTATTTCCAAATTTGTAAAGATAATCAACTAGCTATAAAGAGTTTCACTCTATTTTTACCAAAAACTATCAATATTAACACTTTGTAAAATCATATTTTATTTTTTTGTACCAACATAACCTAACCACAATAGCCCCTAGCATGCCATAACATCCCCTAACATGCCACAATAGTTATTTATTAGTTATATTTCCATAATATTATCGTAATTGCCATAATTCACATATTAAAATTCTATAATATCTTCATATCAAGGAGCATTGTTCTTAACCTCCTCCATGATAAAGGTTACCCTTCCATGAGATGTTTTGTGTGATCTCATCCTAGATAAAAATTCACCCCACTCCATACCAAGATAATCTTTAAAAAAAATTATTGCTACCCCAGAAGGGAGCCTCACTCCAAGTCATTGGTTACTCCAATTTGGGTGTGTACACCCCATGGATTTCTTCAAGTAATTACAATTGTGGAAACATAGTTCAATATGTCAATCAAGTGTATTCATTCTTACGCTCAATCCTTTAAATTTTTAAATATTCAAATTTAAAATTTATATGTATTTATCAAGCGTCAATCTACTTTTTATTTCCATGTGTTTGTAGATTTCAGACATGGGACAAAATTGTGGATTTTCAGCCACGATCATCCTATGAGATTTTCAAGTTTGTGTTTTTTTAATCCAATTTTTTCAATAACATATTAAATGGAGGGTAATCTATAATACCCTAAATTTGTTTATTTGCATTTTAAAATAACACTTTGTACACCTTTATTGGCACTCAGTCCATTAATACATATATGACCTTACTCAAGTATATCTCCTTGTTCCAAACACCATTTAATCCACTAGGTTGTCCCCATTTTATATTTAGCAAATCATAACCCCTTAATTTTGTACAAAAACATATTTTGCATCATAATATACATCTCTCCACTTTTATCTATGAGTTTCATGACCTATGAATAGGTTTATAGCCCTTGTACATTTTGGCCACAAATTTGTCCACCTGTTAAGAACCCATCCCTTGCGTACCAACATTCATCTTTTTTAAAAGGTGATGTGCCTTAATCAACCTTAATAATATTTTAGGGTTGGTTGGGTGTGAAAATTAATGAAATATATTGTATAAATAAAAATGCACCCTAAGTCATCTAGACCACTTAGGAATTACCTCACTCCTTAAAGATCAATATACACAAACAACATTTTTTAAAAATTATTCCAAAGCATCCCTAAATAATCTAATATTAGAATTCTATATCATACAAGGTCTTAAAGTGCATGCTTCCAAGTTTCAAGGCTAAAATCAAGGCTTTCATTCAAAGTTGCATATTCTTCCATTAGCTGAATTTCATAATAATATTATGAGATAACTACCTGGGTTTGATCCCTCATTATTGGATTAATATGTATGCCACACTCACCCACCACCAGGTATATTGATTTCATTCCAACTCAAAATATTGACCTCATTATAAGGTTTCTCATCATCAAGAAAGTGAAATCTAGGGTTTGACTTAAGGAGATGGTAACCTAGATTTTATCACAATAATTGCAATATTTTATCCATAAGATAGAATATTATATCCGAGTAAACCCACACAAAATATTCAAACTTCCTCAAATCTACACAAGAAAAATTTGTGTCCCATGGATGCATTCGGACATAATCTTTACTAAGGAATATGTATAGAGACCTAAACCCATCTAGTTCATGGTTTCATATCCTGATTTTTCATGAGTACCATGATGACTATGTTTCAAACTTCTATCTAGTATACGAGCATATTGTTTTATATTTTGTGAGATTAATTTGGTGAGATTATTCCATCATATTCCTAAATCACTCTTTATACAATTATTAAAAGAGTATAACTAGTGTAAAATACTAAGTTAACATAATTTAAACCTAATTAGGACTTTCATTTATTAGTTTCTAAAATATTACTTCTAATTTCAATTATATTATGATTGATTTATCAAAAAATGTATTATTAAATCTAATTTCATAGTCACTGCTATGATAAAATACAGTAGAACACAAATACTAAGAACTTTAATGATACAACCTTGTAAGCAAATAAGAAAGAAAGGAGACTTATATGTTTTGCACGTATCTTAGAACATATTTGATCTGAAACAGCTGATAAACAAGTTGGGTAGAGTGTTGGAAATGCTCGATATTAATTATAGGAATTACGAACAGATTTGGACACAAGCGCCTGGCCTAGGGCAAGGGCATCTTGGTTCCAAAGACCACTTCTAGGTGGCGTTGACTATACAAATGCTCGGAATCTTATTTTTCCTATATCGTTAGGGTTTCACACTTATTCACTATTAATATCTTGTATGTCACACTTTGATCGTTGAGGGTACCTGTAACCCACAAAACAAACCTTGGCTACCTACAAAGCTCACAAAAACATAAAATTGTAATGAAATATGTAATATGTGAAGTCATACTGACCCCGGCGATCACCTGAAGAGTGAACTTACGACCACATGGTGCACTACATTCCAGACTCCATGTAGTTCTTTGTGCTTGCGTGTGAAATTACGTTCTTAGGTTTCCCTCACATCAATGACACCAAGATAGTGGGCTATAGCTAGATAAAATGAAAATGTGTGACATGGAATTCACCACTTCCCCTTCATATGCAATGTATGCAACCCAAAAATGTAGTCTCTTGCAATGGTAGTGATAACATGTAGATGATATTACCCCTTAGAATGTCCCACCCATATAATAGATTGTATGTTGTGTGTATATATATATGGATCTCTTGTTTGAATTGCAACACTAGTGACATGACATGTCGACTATGGCCTCAGATAAGGATGAGAAAACTAAAAAGGCAAATGACTAATGTCAAAATAAGTGAAAAGAACAAAGAGGACAAGAGTGCCCAGAATGGACAGGAGTGCATGAGCGCTAGTTTCCAGAATGGGCATTGGTATCCTAGGATAAATGACGACAGATGTCAAAATACCGATAGATAGTGATCCCTGTGACTTTACCAGAATTGGGTACAAAAGTGGCATATGTGAGAGAGACAGACAATATAAATCAAGTCAAACAAGTGGATAGACTAGGGAGTGTGTCACCAGTGAATATTTTTCTTACTTAAGATCCATGCATATAACAACATACTTGGTGGTATAGTAAAATAGTAATATGTGTGTGATTTTTGTGTCTACATTTTCCGCCCTTTAATCTATTTGAATGCAATTCAAGTAGTGTAAAGGAAGTAAAGGAACATACCTGTGAGAAGTCTGGAGAAGCTGAATTACAAAAGTGCACATAGAATGTAAAAAAATTGTAACGTGGCAATCCATGGATTAGTGTGTCAAACCATGTGGCGTAAACATATATACAAAACCATTGTAAGGAGAATTTGTATAAATATTGAGATGATTTATAGATTTTAGAGATTTTGATTGTTGTCAATGGAGATTGAAGAGGTAAGCAGTGATCAATTCCCAACCCGATTTTATTTGTAAATGGGAGGATTTGTGCGTCCTGCCACCAGAGGAAGAGTGTTGGGGAGATAGGCCTAGTTTTAATCTTCATCCATGACTGCATCCTCTAAAGTTCTAACCGCTGCACATGGATAGAGAACAAATTTGGTTCCGTGTTGTACAATATTGTTTCGTATTGAAAAACCCATATAGGAGAAGTATAGGAAAGATAATGATGTCTCATTTCACCCACTCCCACAGGTTTTCCAATTTGTATAGTGTTATATTACTTCCATGTTAGGTCATTTAGAAGTGATAGAAATGTAAAGTGACTCCCAAGTTAGGTCATCTAAGAGTGATAGTAACTTTGATGTAGCTCCCGAATGAGGTTGTTTGGGAGAGATAGTAAAGTATGGTTGTTGTACCAATTGATTGATTTGATTCGAATAATAGAAGGTTTATTTTGAGATTGTTTATTTAGTATATTACTCATGGAGAGGTTTTTGTGCTTTACCCCTAGATTAGGTCATTTGGGGGAGTAGATTTGAAGCAATAGAAAGTATTTGAGTGTTGACAAACAAAGTAATTTTGTTACTTTTCTTGAATAGAATCAAAGAAAAATATTGTAATAGTGACATGATAAGAGTATCAATTGATTATATTATAACATAAGAGGGATCGTAGGGTGATCATGATTGTATGTCCCCCCTTTTGGTCAAAGGGTGAGGGGTGAAGAAACGAACATTGAGTTGAAAGTAAAGATAGAAGTAAACAAGAGATAATATGGAAGATATTGTAATAATGCATGTAAATTAATGAGTACATGTGTCGGATTTTAATATAGCATTGTGCAATGTGTAGAGTACAAAGCTAGAAGAAAATTTGATATGAATGGCACAAATGGGGAAGAAAGCTGGAGTAACAAGGATCAAAATATGAGCAAAACTGTGTGTCATGTATTAATTAGAAAAATGATTATAAATAGTAACTATAAGATATAACAAATTGAAGATTGTCATATATAATAATAGTGAAAAGTGAATAGTTATTTCATTTGTACCATGCTTGAGTGAATATTAGAGCTATGAGACATGAGGATATTGCATGTTAGGGAAGTGAGATTGATGAGTTTTGAGAGAGTAGCGGCAGTTGTGGCTTCGCAGATGACCGATGAGTTGGTATGTATGAGATTTTTTTTAGGAAGTTGTGTGAAATATGCTAGTTTTTGCCAATTTTTGAAAAATTTGTATTATTTTATTTTTCAACGTTTCTAACCTGGGCGGGAGCAGCCAAGGCGTTATCGTCTTTGGGGACACTAGAGCCTAATTCCATGTGCTAGTGACCTATTTCGGGGCACCCTTGACTTTCAATTGAGCGTTGACGTCCCAGATCAAGGATTTGGTAGTATGATGCAAAATGGTCTATATTTTGATCAATTTTAGCACTATGATAATCTATTTTGCAACATGTATGACATACTAATGTGAGGAATTTTGTTGCTATGTTTGTTTGTGTTGTAAAGGGATATACACTTGAGAGAGTTCTGCGAGGGTCGTCATTTGAGCACTTTGCTGAATTTTGGGTTATCTGATGCCAAGTGGGATATATTGGAATGTGTCGACATGTTCCACATAGCTAGATTGGGGGAGATTCTCCATAATATTCCTTACCATGCTAATAATCCCCCTGACTACATTAGGCACACTGTGAGAGATGGCTATGTCAATACTCAAATTTTATTTGTACATTTTGGTAATCAAAACCTGCACTATGTGAGAGATGGTTTGCCGATACATGTACCTTTTTCTTTCCTACTAGAGAGATTATGGTGACCCTAGAGGATGTTCATCGGATATTGCGACTGTTGGTCATAGGAAAGAGAGTGCAGGTTATAAGTATATTGGATTCCCAAAGACAGATGAGGGCAGTGATGCAGTATTTTACTGGGACATGAGTACAGACATACACCCATATCAGTCTGGATGTTATAGTGAGATTTGGTGTTTCACGATTTCATAAGTTCATCGCAATGATTCTAGTGTCATCAGTAGTAGTAGAGGGTGGTGGATTAGGTACATTGTATAAGATGCGTGATATTTGTCACCATATAAAAGAGGATGGGACGAGATATGTCTAGGTGAGATGTATGTTGGTCCACTTATACAGAGATTTGTATAGATTCACACAAGATGATCATGGGGGTGGACTAGGAGCCACCACTTTTTTACATGTATGGGCATATGAGCATATTGTAGTTTTGAGGCCACTCAATGGGCCACAAGCCGATTGGGCAAGTCCTGAGATTTTTGCAATGAGGTGGGTAGGCACCTATAACAGGAGGATAGACACGACTACCTATAGATTGATGCTCAATTGGATTGTATCTAAGGGCCATCATATGGAGGCCATATAGAGACTACGGTGGTTGGTTGGAGGATATAGTATATTTGTGGTACATTCACCACACCATATGGTTAGAGGACCGATTCAAATGAGTGACAGAGTTATTCCAAGCGGAGCATATATCCAGAAAGTTTGGTATGGCTCAGGATGTGCCCCTAGATCCATATGTATGGGTGAGAGCTACCAAAATACCGAGGTAGAAAGGTGTGAGGCCAGGTCTGATAGGAGCATAGCTAGTGCCTTCTTGTCTAGATGATGCAAATGCAGTCATGGAGCCGATACAGGTTGATGATGTGGGGTCCACCCAAGCCTATTGTGAGTTGTGGGCAGCACACCAATGGGTGTTATTATTTCTAGTCAGTCAGTGGATACGATGAGCTATTGGAGCTGACAGTAGGAGGAGTAGAGGGGCAGGTTCCTACCCCTGATGGAGATGGCCTAGTAGTAGCACTAGTGGAGTGTAATTATTATTTGTTACTATTTGTTAGTTATAGTTTAATTATTGTATATTCATCTGTGTAATAACTAATCTGGTGTTGTATTGTTATAGGTGACGTGTATTGGTCATTGATTGTTGATTCATTGATATGCACGTTGATGCAGAATGTGCCTCTAGATGTGCTCATGGGAGGCATAATTCTAGAGTGAGTGGATTAGATTGTAGGTGATCATGCCCATTTGTTTGATCTAGTGGCTATAGCGGTAGGCACATGCACTATTTTACTGAGTAAGCATGATAAGGATCATATGGAAACTAAGTGAGCTAAGGAGGCCATAGGAGGAGGATCCCTAGCGTAATATGTATTCATGAGATATGTGGAGCTACATGGCTAATTAACGTAGCATTCAGTTGAGGTAGATATACTACTGAGATAGGTAGAGAGATACAGAGGCTGCAACCAGAGGTGTAGATTGAGTGGTGAATCATCTAGTTCTAGAGCTCCCATGATTATATGTAGTGATAGTGAGGATGATATATGATGTTTGATTAAGAAAATATAGTATTTATAGATGCCTAAATCTAATTGCAATGTAGCAGTAAATGAAATAAACAATGAAGTACAGAATTTGACCCAAACAAATAAGTAATCAATATTTTAAACCCTAAGTGCAAATGAGGAGATAAAATGACTTAGCTGATTCGAAAATATTTATGGACTATGCTGAAGTGACGAACTGATGAACATAGAAGGGAGAGTGTCGCACCAAGCCTCATAAAAAAGTAAAGGTGTCAGAATATGCTAAACTAGGGTGCTTGTGGAGGGTTCGGGAAACCTGGGGTGCCCTAGACATGTTATGGGAAATTTTGACTGCTCAGGACCTCAAAAAACTAGATTCACATGGTCGAAGGATGTTCATTTTCTTTCACTTCTTATCGTTATTATGTCGCACCAAGTTTACAGTTGTCGCTAGTAACCTACAATAAAGAAGTAACCTGTCAAATCCTCAAAAGCGCATCAAATCTTAAAAATAAAATAATGCAAATGAGGGGTCAGAATGTCCTCTGCTATCAAACAAGTGATCTTACAAATGAGCATTACACTACATTTCAGACCCAATGTAGTTTTGTGTTTGTGTGAAGAGATTGTGCCCTAGGTAGCTCTTGTGCATGTCACACTTGATAGTGAGAAAGTACCTAGATGTAAGAAATGTAAGTAGATGTGTGGATGAAAGAATGAACTTCCCCTCCCATGAAATGTATGCATAAGTATCAGTCCCTTGACCTTGTGTGTGGATGTTAAATGGATACTTGAATGCTATTGATAATGGCCTTAGAATGTAACCTTAGGTGGTGATAGATCATGTTTAGTGCTTGGTCCTTTATTATGGTCACATAACTTTATATGTATATGATTCCTTAGCTTGAATTTCATAATTAACCCTTAAAAGGCTAACTGCCAAAAAGATAACATATCCAAATAGCCAGAAAGGACCCAAAATATGTGAATAAAGTATAAAGAGGTCAGGGGTGCTTAAAGGGGACAGGGGCGCCTAGTGTTAGTGTCCTGGCTAGGTGTTAGTGTCCAGGATGGGAAATTTCAAGGTATGAAAAGATATACTGCGATAGAAAGAGTGTAAGATCAACAATAGAATCAGAAAGGAAGCAAATATGGCCAAAGGCATGGGATAATTAATACTTTTCTTACTAATGAATCATACAAACCGTATTATGTGATCCAGACTAGATAGATACCCAAAGTGCATGACTTAGTGTTTACAATGTCTATGGTTGTATTGATGCATGGGGGATTTCCCCCAATAGTTTTAGTTTTGTAAATATGATTGACTACATGTGTTGGATATCATATGTGTTGTGCACTTGTATTAATGTGATTGTTGTCATATGTACTTTGATTTGCTAGATGTTATATGCATTGTTGATATGATTATTGTGATGTGGATATAGTAGGTAAGTATTGAATTGAAAATTATTTGTATGTGAATGAGTGGTGTAATGATATGACTAAAAGACTGTATGTATATGATGTAATGTGATAGAGTAATAAAAATAGGAATGTGATGTGTATAAGATTAGAATAGTGAGACGTTGATATGTGTAGGATGAGAATATGTAAGACCATGTTTATAATAGTGTACGATGAATGATGAAAAAAGAGGGGAGAGAAAAAGTTGATGCCCCTGATGTGATAATGAGGTTCATTTTTATAAAAAATCCCTCAATAGTCATGTAATAACCCTAAGAACATGAGTGCGCCATTGTGTAATGAGGTGATCATATGGAGGTCACTTACAAAAGATGAAGAGGCATGTGAGGGATGGTGGAAGCATGTGAAGTAGCAGTAGCATGAGTATAAGAGCCAAACTGAATATTAGATGAAATAGTGTTGATAATGGTAGGTGTAGAGGTGGGAATCACGGATGTTGACGGCTTAGGAAACCAATGGGATGTAGTAGCACTGTGATGTAGATGAAATGATGTAGCAATGGATGAGCTAGGTGGAATACGTAGATGGATAATGATCTTAGGAGGTGGATGAATGAAAACATTAGAAGTGGGTGGAGGTGATAAGTGAACAGTTTTGGAAGCACGCTTATGCGAAATGAACAAAAGAGACTGCTCATGAGAGTGAGATCTGAAATAAATAACACCTTTATCTTCTGATTGTTGTAATTTATCATGTAAAGTAAAATAGTCATTGTCATAGTGGCCATTGATGTGGTGAAAATTATAATAAGGGTTATCACGCTGTCAATGCAAGCGATGAGGAGGAGAATGTTGATTAGAAGGCAAATGGATTAGATGTTTATAAAGAAAAGTATGCAAGAGATCATGAAGCTTAACAGCATATGGAAATTGTGATGGTTCACGAGGATGAGATGGAGAAGAATTATGTGTAGGCCGACACGATGGAGGGGAAGGAAGACACTTATGCAGAGGAGGAGATGGTGACAGAGGATGCTCAATGGATGGAAGAGGAGAGGAAGTAGTAGGAAATGGAGTAGTAGAATTAGAATTAGTAGGAAATGGAATAACATGTTTTGCAATTAAATCTTGTTCTAGATATATAACTTTATAGTAAAAAAGCATAAAAGATTCACATGTATCATATAATAATTTTTCTTTTAATGTCGGAATTAAGCCAGGAAAAAATATAAATTACTTTTCTAAATCAATTATCTCAAATAATAATTAATGCATACAAGAATTGAAGCATAAAATGTAATCTAAGATGGGTCCATTATTTCCTTGATGCAAATTAGGTAAATGGTCATATGTAACTCTTGGACCATTGTTAACCATAAGCCACCTAAGAAAATCATCCTCTATATCACAGTAAATGTAGGCATGATTAACAAGACTATGATGAAAAGATTTGAGGAGCAAGCGGTAATTAGAATAAGAGGCCATTGCTAAATGATAATGCCTGAGATGCAAATAGGGGTTGTCAGTGCCATCAAAACATGTAAATGTAGGCATGATGAAATCCTTACAAAAAGTGGAATTGTAAAATTTTTTAGGTATTAGATTTCCATGTAAATAATTATTATCAATGGAATCATAGTAGGCTTTTCTTTTGAGAGTGAGAGTATGAACTTGAGTTTGCAAATAACTGAAAACATACATGAGAGATATAATATCATGTGAGGGGATGGTAGAAGAATCAAGAGGCACATTGAGAGTGATCATGGGAATGTGAGAAGATGAAGTGAATGTGGAAGGAGAAGAAGGAAATGAAGGCTTTATGGGAATGCTAGGTGTAGATGTAAAAGAAATACTAGTAGGAATAATAGAAGCATCATGAATAATTGTTGTAGAAGAAGAAAGAGGTGAAGAAAGAGGCACATTGAGAGGTTGAATCTTGCTATTGAGAGTGATCATGGGAATGTGAGAATATGAATAAAATGTGGAAGAAGAAGAAGTACATGAAGGCTTTATGGGAATGCTAGATGTAGATGCAGAAGAAATACTAGTAGGAATAATAGAAGCATCGTGAATAATTGTAGTAGGAATAATAGAAGCATTGTGGAAGAGGAGGAGAAGAAGATGGAATATTGATGGAGATGCTAGAAGTAGAAGTAGAAGATATGATAAGAGGTGTACTAGTAGGAATAGTAGAATCAGTAGGATTAGCATCTGTAGAAGAAGAAGAAAGAGGTGGAAGAGGAGGAGAAGAACATGGAATATCAATGGAAAGTATAGAAGTAGAATCAGAAAATATCATAAGATGTGTACTAGTAGGAATAGTAGAATCAATAAGAATATCATCTGTAGAATAAGAAAAAATAGGTGGAAGAGGAGGAGAAGAACATGGAATATCAATGGAAATGCTAAAATTAGAATCAGAAGATATGATAAGAGGTGTACCGGTAACAAGAGTAGAATCAACAAGTGCAAAAACTTTAGAAAGAGAAGAAAGATGAGTACTAAATTCACATTCAACATTCGGAAGATAAATGAAATCATTAACAATTTCATGGTCATAAGCATAGCCTATATCACAATTAGACATATTTTCACATGCTAGTAATTCATCCAAACAGTAATCGGTATATAGAGAAGTAGTAGGAAAACTATCGTGAGATTTAGCATTACATTCATTGGAAATATTTTCAGAAGTAGGAAGAGTAGGATATAAAACTTTGCATTCATCTTGACTACTAGTAGAAATAACATCATGCACATGTACATTTTCAACATTAAAAGTGACATTATTTATATCTAAATTGTCACAAGAAATACCAAGCATAAAATCTATAATAGTATTATCAAGTATTATAGTAGGAGTAGAAGAAGGTGGAGAAGCATGGGTGACTATGGAAAAACAAGGAAAACATGAAGTGAAGTTTTGGTCATGCGAGACTATGGAAATGATAGAGTTGTGAAAACTAGTGGGAATAGCGCTTTTGTATGCAATTTGTTGGAGAATTTAGGAATCACAACGAGCATAACAATAAATATCACTAAGTTCAGCTTGTACAACATCATCAAGGATAGGTTGTACACTAATATCTTCCATAGCTTGCTTGGGAGAAGAGGGTCTATTTTAACCATGATGGTTTTGGGGATCCTAGGGCAAAGAGGTCAAACAAGAGAGGGGTTCACCAAATGATTTAACAAAAATTGTATTATTAAATCTAATTTTAGAGTCACTATTATGATAAAATATAGTAGAATACAAATACTAAGCACCTTATTGATTCAACCTTGTAAGAAAATAATAGATATAGGAGGCTTATCTATTTTGTGCTTATCCTAGAATAGATCTGATATGGAACTCTTGATAAATAGGTTGGGTATAGTGTCAAAAATGCTCAATATTAATTCTAGGAATTACGAACAGAGTTGGACATGGGTGTCTAGGCTAGGGTGAGGGTGTCTAGGTGTCAGAGACCACTTATGGGCGTCATTGAATGTATAAATTCTCATAATATGTTTTTTTTTGTGTCGTTAGAGTTTTCATTGTTGATCACATGTATGTCACACTTTGATCACCAATGGTGCTTATAACCTACAAAACAAACACTATCTACCTACACAAGCTCACAAACACATAAAATTGGAATGAAATATGCAATATGTGAAGTCATACTGACACTGGTGGTCACCCAAAGAGTGAACTTATGACCGAGTGTTGCATTACATTCCAGACTCCATGTAGTTCTTTTTACTTGTGTGTGAAATTGTTTCCTTAGGTTCCCCTCATGCCATTGACGCCAAGATATCAAGCTATACCTAGATAAAATGCAAATGTGTGAGATGGAATTCAGCACTTCCCCTTCCTATGTAGTGTATGTATCCCAAAAATGCAGTCCCTTGTAATGGTAGTGATAATGTGTAGATGATATTGCCCCTTAGAATTGGCCACCCATATAATAGAGTGTATGTTGTGCATATATGGATCTTTTTTTTGAATTTCGACACTAGTAACATGACATGTTGACTATGGCCTCAGGATAAGGATGAGAAAACTATAAATTTTGACCACTAATGTCAAAATAAGTTAAAAGAACAAAAAGGAAAGGAGTGCCAAGAATAGATAGGAGTGTCTAGGCATTAGTCTCCAAAATGGGTGTTGGTGTCCTAGGATAAATGATGACAAATGTGAAAAGACCAACATATAGGGATCCCTTTGAAATGACAAGAACTGGGTATAGAAGTGACAGATATGAGAGAGAAATACAATTTAAATCAGACCAAATAAGTGGATAGACTAGGGAGTTTGTCACCAGTGAATATTGTTCTTACTTAAGATCCGTGCATATAACAACATACTTGGTGGTATTGTAAAATAGTAATATGTGCATGATTTTGTGTCTACAGTGATCTGGTGTATTATATTTAAATCAATTACACTTATTTATTAACATCTAAAAGTTTATGGAAAACCAACTATTCCATGACTAAATTAACATTATAATCAGATTTTACATGTGTGACATGTGTATGTTAGCTAATACGGTCAATGTGATTATCATATCTATTTATTTTTAATAATATAGATTAGGATATAAGTAAAAGACCATACTACGAATAACACACAATCCAATTATCATTGCAAGGCATATAATAAATGTGTATCTAGAAGACGTTAATAAAAACTTGTATCAAATGTGTAGGGTTACAGATTCTATATCTAAGAAAGGTTGTGGGATCTTACTAATATCTTAATATTTTGAGAGTAATGATATACGATGTCTAAATTAAGGGTTGAAATTCCATATGGAAGATAATAGGAAAGGTTTGTAAACAATAATGAAATAAATAAAGATAACTACTCTATCCTAGTATGATACATTATACATAAGACATAATCAATACTACAAACATAAAGAAATAAAATTGTTAGGGATATTTACCTTTGTGAAGACATTGTTGGCATATTAACTCCTAACCCCCAAGTTTAGTAGCACCTCATGAAAAATTTATTATGAGTGGATCACAATAGGGATAGGTAAAAGAATTAATTAGAATAAATTTGGTGACTATGATGACTTAATAGACCTCGTAAGAAAATATCCTATTATTATTTCTTCTAATAACCCAATGCTCCAAATTAGACCTCCAAGTATAAGCTTCAGTAAGCTCTAAACCTGTTAAAATTTTAAGGGTAGATTTGAGAGAAGATTATGTAATAATAATATAGATAAATTACAACAATAATTCCTACGTATAAAATATCATACCCTAAATTCACAATATCTCTTAGTCAATGTCATTGACCACATGGTTAATTTTATTAGCCACGAGTAGTCTATAAAGATAACAAGATAAGAGAGAGTGAAGGTAGATAAATTACTTAGAAAAAGTATGATTTTTCTATATGTAGATGTGAAGTTGATGATAGTGAGGATATCAATGTCATGAAGATATAATAAATGAGGAAATGAGGAGGCATGCTAGGGTGTGCTAGGGTTATGCTACATAAAATGAGTCTCTCATCGGGTACTAATAACCAACTTAACACCACTCTCAATATGACCCTTAAGGTATGTACTCAAGGATATTATTTCACCAACATCCTATAAAGATAAACTATTAGTAAGAGTTAAAAATAAAGCGTAAACATATCCCTAGATACAGATCATCATGTGTCACAATAGTGTAATGCGATATGGTATTAAACAAAGGAAAGTGACACACAAAAATCAAAAGTAAATGAAAATAAATTAATGAATGATAAAATTTAAACTAATCCAAGTGAATACAACTAAATATACTTACATGATACTTATATTCACATGAATTGGGATGTTTAGTGCCCCACATATCAACCATTCAGATCACTGAGCTTATAATCTAACCCAAATAATGTAAGACG
This sequence comes from Taxus chinensis, assembly GCA_019776745.2. Taxonomy (NCBI): domain Eukaryota; kingdom Viridiplantae; phylum Streptophyta; class Pinopsida; order Cupressales; family Taxaceae; genus Taxus; species Taxus chinensis. The sequence continues at coordinate 329,829,013 of CM034146.1, forward strand.
GAAGAAACAACACTAAAAGGTAAATTAATAAAATAATTAATCAAAATCAATAAAAAGAGATATCATATAAGGGTGTTAGGCCAATTTTAGATAATAAGACTAGACCATCTCTAGAGAATAAGTTTAGGTCAAGTTTGAAGAAAATGACTAGGTCAATTTTGAAGAAAATGGCTAGGTCGAGTTCAAAGAAGATAGCTACATGAGGTCCAGATAGCCTATGGAAGATAATAAGGGGGTCATAAAAATTGAAGGAGGTTGAGTCTAGATATCCTATAATGGGAGACTGAATTAGATCCAAAACACCTAGAATGAAATGTAAGATGCATCAATGGGAAGTAATTATTTTCTGTAGAGAGGGAAAATAAGGATAATAAGGATATAAGATGTAAAAATGAGAAATGGATTTTATCCCATGAACCTAGATATGTAAGTGCTTTTGAATATTTTTATAATAATAGATAAAATATATCATAAAATTATTTACAACTTCATGATCACGCCACTTCTTTTGGATAATATACAAGAGCTATGGTTTAAAAGATATGGTGATTCTATAGAATCTAGTTATAAATATTCAGAAGTTTCAAATTCGGTTTGAAATATATAAATAATAATTTGAACAATTCATTTTCCAATTTTATACTACATATTTTTAGATTTTAGAGCTCTGAGATAGCTATAATTAGTGAAATTGGAGATCTTACAGGGAGTTTATTGAGGTATACATGGTAGACATGGACAAGGGTGGAAGCTAGAAAAATAGACCCTGCGGTGAATTCGCAAGATGTAACTTTCCCCAATTTATTTCAAAATGTAGGTTTCAATGAGCTCAAGATGATAATATCTAATGAAATCTGTGAAAAATAAAATAAAACATAAGATTTGATAAAAAGTGATACGATGCAAGCATCAAAATGAGTAAAACTAAATCAATGTTTGTATTGGGATTTCTCAGGAGACAAAACAGTACTATATAATGTCACAACTAGGGTGAATGGATATGGTATGGATACAAAGAGGTTACTTTTGAGGAAGGCCTAAAGGTATTACAATTTGAATCAACATCAAAGGATGTAAGAATTTATAATAAATTAGAGAATATGCTATTAAAATAATAGGGACATGATCAAAACTAGTAATATTCATCAAGGGTATAGAGGAAGTGATCATGAAAAAATTAAATAAGGCACTATAATGGTGATACAATATTTGTAGCAAAGATTGAGATACTCGTGTCAATAAAATGTGACTAAAGGTTTTTTCATCAAGGTATGAAGTGACCCAAGTATGCTAGTTTCATTTAGGAAAACTAATGAGATATAAATATTAGATGAAAGAAAATTAAAGGTTCATGCCATTCCACAACATGTTTCCTATTCCTCAAGACATCTCTTAGGGATTTTTAGGCCTAACACAATGATTAGTTATTAGTATGAAAAGGTAATGGAACTAAATGATAGATATATATCCTCCTAACTTAATAAAAAAATTATAGAACACCCCAAATGACATCATTTTATGTGAAGACCCAACTATAGAGTTTAAAATTTCAAATAGAATAGGAGTCATGTCAATGATATCACATTTTTTCTTATTGACTTTTGATTTTAATAATTGTCTTTTTCTATTTCATTTTACTTTATTTATATTTTGATACTATGGATTTTGAATTTTTTAGGATTTTCTTATCCTCCTCCACATGGATTCAAAGATCAAATGGGAATAAAAGATAACAATTCTATTGAGTTTACACTCAAATTTTATAGAGGAAAATTTATTACTATGATGCTTACATACCTCTAGATATACCGTAATAAAAGAGATTGATATCATCTCTAGCCTAAGTGTGTATCAAGTGAGATAGGGAGTGGAAAGTGTGTAATTAAAAGGTAAGGTGATACAATGAAGGATAAAATTATCAGTTGACCAAAAATAGTTTTTTCATAAGAAATGATGAATGAAAAATGTGAAAGAGGTGGTGTGAACAATTTTAGATCATTAGAAGCTTCATAAAATACTAATTTAAACTTAGGATAGGTCTAACACAAACATAAAGAGTGGAAAAAACCTATGTCGGAAAGAGTTAAAAATTTGACAAAATCATACCAATAGATCCAAAGAGGATGAAAATGGTGGAACAATCCTAAGAGGGAAAGATGTCAAAGATAGGTTATAAAAATATTTTTCAAAAGGAAAGAAATAAATTACCAAAGTATCTCATAAAAATGACAATTGATATATGCACCTAAGATAGATAGGGTGTCAAAGTCATGTAAAAATAGATTGTAAAAATAAATTTCCAAAGTATCTCACAAAGAGGATAGTTTCCATATAAACCCAAGCGGGTGGTGTGAAAGGTAGGTTGTTAAAAATAGTTTTTAAGGAAGCTTTAAAATTTATCACCAAATATTTCAATGGCCATATAAACCCAAGAGAAATAAGATATCAAAGTTAGGTTGTAAAAATACACTAAAATGTGATATTCAAGTGATAAGATGTTTATGTAGTAAACTAAAAAAAAAAAATTCAAGTAGACAGATCTTAGGGTAGTAAACTAAAGTGATATGTGGGTGAATATTATCCATGGGGGATGGATGTGGGGAGATAAAGGGAGGACACGCCTCTAGCTAAAAATGATATAAGTGAGGATTGTTTTCTTCATCTTATCTAATATGTGTGTATAAGGTTGTTTGGTTCCCATTATTGGGGACAAAAATAAAAGGTAAGAGGGGAAACCAAATCCTTTTCTCGAGATGCATGTGAAGGTAATTTTAAATTACATTGTTTTCGTAGTACTCGATAGGTAGTCTCAAAATAGGAGAAAAGACTACATTGTGGGGAAAATATTGGGGAGAAGAGTGAGGACATGGTTGTCACCAAAAAATATTCACACTCTTCTACTTTTATTTACTTCACGTGTTTTCTATAGGCTTGAAAATCCTTAATAGTATAGATTGATTACTCATGCCATATGAAAATAATACATGATCATCATAGTAGGTCGTAATATTCATAAAAATCAATGGGATCCAAGATATCATTGAAGGAGGAATAATATATTTTATTGTTGGAAATTTACCCATAGGAATTGATAGGGTTAGTGGTTCATGTTTGAGGTCATGAGGAAGGTCAAAGATAGGATATTCACCAAAGGAGCCAACATTATTTGGTGTTTAGTATTTGGTTAGAGAGGTGGGGAAAATTATCATCAATCATGTCATCTACTTCTAGATCATATTTGGGGAAAACATTAATGTTATTAATGTTGCACTTAAAGTTGGGTTGTAAGAATTATGAGGAAGACACACTAATAAAGGCCCCACTAATCAAAACTTGTAATATAAAATGTTGATGGTAAGGATTGTAAATATAATTCATTGATGAATGGATACCCCTTGACATAGTTTATAAAGTTAAAGGAAGAATTAAAGGATTACTTGTATCATAAAATTTTGGCATTCTTAGCTTGGGCATAACCAAGAAATAAATTTTTGCCTAGCGAATAACCATCATCATAATTTAGGGTATAAATATGAATGTTAAGGGATTAAATAATTTTTTCATTAGGATTTGAAGAAAAAATCTCCTTAAGAGGAGTTTAAATTGTAGAAAAAACAAAGGGAAAATTTTTATGCCTTCTTGCAAAAATGGGGTCACAAAAAATGGTGAAACTATGTAATGATATAGTCAAGGGGATTGGAGGTTTTAATCTTAAGGTTTATTTCGTTGATATAATCATAATTCAAATTCAAAATATTCTTTGGATACCTCCTTAAAATTTATGGATGTCCATTATATTGTGTAGTTAAATAATTATACTAGTGGAAGGGAACACAAGCTAGTTCCTTGTTGACCCCAAACATAAGAACTAAAATTACAAAGATGAAAAATCACCTTAACAGGTAGAAAGGACCCAAAAATGAAAGAGATATGGGACCGGACCACTTGAGACTAAGCTATAATATGACATGTGCCAAGTGGTATGGCCTCATCTAGAATTCAAAAAAAAATCAATCAAGAAATACTAACCATAGATCACATGGTTGGGGATTTTCAAAAAAGACACAGTGTGGAATGTGGACCCCAACTCTACAGGTGACCCTCTAGCCCCCTCTATTTTTTCAATCTTAAAGGATGAGAAGGGCATACATCACATCAATATTCCTGAGAACTACCTGAACAAAGCAATTTAAAAGACCCAAATGGCACTAACAGGTAAGTTTCTAGGTCCTAGACCTAATATTGATGTTGTTAAAAGATGGGATTTGAGGAAATGGCACTCTCTTGGGAATGTGTTTGTTTCTTCCATGGCCAACATTTTTTTCCTTATTCAAATTATCCCCTGTGCAAGAAAATATTAATGTCATTTCTTTTGGTTGGGACCCTGGTGTCTTGGAAAACATGGGGACTTATTCATTAAGTAATGGTTTCTAGTGATTTGATCCATTCAAATAAAATATCAACCACTATACCCATATGGTGTAGACTTCCTGGACTTCCACTACAGTTTTGGGATGATGAAATCATGATAAAATATTAATAGATTGATTGGATTATCCTATTGGCCCAGGCAGTTCCACTAGGAAATAGATTCGTGGTTTAGTTTTATGCTCGTTTTCGTGTCTCCTCTGACATGGAACAAGAGCCTTCCTGACCAGATCATTCTCCAAAACTAAGTTTTAGTCCCGTGGACTAAAGCTGTGATCTATGAATCCTTTTCAAATGATATGTGCTAAAATTCCATAAGCTAGGACCACTTCATCAGGAAAATTTCCTAATCCAAAAAGCTTCCACTAAAAGTCAATAAGGGAAATAGTAAGTCGTGAAAATTAGCCAAAGAAAGGGAAGAGAAAGCCTCAGGAAAAGAACATCAAAACTACCTTAAAGATAGCAACCAGTGTTTCGTAGGTCTCTATGGGTTACTTAAGAACGTCAGGCCAAAAGATGTTGAGCTAATCAAGGGAAGCCTATAGGACCTATAGAGTCTGATGTTAATTTGGTTGATATTAGTATTCAGAGTGGATGAAAAACAAAAAAATATTCCAAGGGTCTCCTAAAAACCTTGCAATTCAAACCAAAAAGGGGAATTATGGGTCTCACTCCTAATTTTTTTGAAGATAATACCATTTTCGTAGATTCTTCGGGAGGTTGAATATTGATTCTCCTGTCTTCTAAGATCAACTCTTCTGTAGCTCTAGAACAACCTATCTCTGGCGCTCACTCTAAAAGCTCTCAATCTAGATTTTGACTTCTCAGGAAGTTAGAGAAGGACTCTTTTTAACAATACCTAAATAGTATCATGGCTTCACCCTCTCCTCCCTTAAAGTAAATAATTGAAGGGAATTAAGAATTCCCCCTAGCCCAGAAAAAGGAGGAGGGTGAAGCTCCACCCCTGGAAAGAGTCTAGTTCTTAAAAGACTTCCACAAAACTCACCTGAAGTTCACTCTGGTCTATACGAAAAATAAAAAAATATGAAGGCTATGAAAAACATACCAGATACCATGTATTTTGACAAGAAAAAATCTCCAAGGAGTTGGGTTTGCATCCACCTCCAGGGTGACCAGATCTTCCTTTAGAGAAAATACAGGGGCAAACACCACAAAAGGTAGACCCTCTAAAAATGATCAAAGGAAGAGGGAGATCAATAAAGTGTTGGTTGAAGGAACTCGTTCTTTTAGACCACCTAGTCCACTCCTCTCCCTGAATATTTTTTCTTGGAATATAAGAGGCCTTAATGGTAGTGGAAAGCAATGCACACTAAAATATTTAAGAAAGAGTTGCATTCCTACCATCATGGCTATTCAAGAAACTAAAATGGGTACTAAAACTTTAAAGGTTTGTTGTAAGAAAATTTGGAAAAAAAGTAGAGTGGGTGGTTGTTGACTCAAGAGGAGCCTCGGGAGGTATGGTTGTCTTATGGGACCCTGACAAGCTTACTGGTAAGACTGTTCTTTCATCGCACTCTCACCTGGCTATTTCCTTCCATACTTATGATAACAAATTTAGTTGGATATTTTTGGTCATTTATGCTCTAAACACTCTTCGCGCTAGAAGACAACTCTGGAGGGACCTTCTTAGCTTCCAAAATACCTGCTCCAGATGGAATTTGTTGATCATGGGAGAATTCAATTCTCCCTTATCCACTGATGAAAAAAAAGGTGGTGTATTTAAGCATAGAGCTAGGATGGATGATTTTGTTGACTTCATATCTTAAGAAAATATGTTGGACCTTGAACTCCATGGTAACCCATTCACATGGTCTAACAAGAGACTCGGTAACAATCCCATCCAGGTTTGTCTTGACAGAGCTCTAATTTTAGATGATTGGCTTCTAAGTCAAGAATTTCATGTTTCCTCTCTTCCCAGAATTACCTCTGATCATAACCCCATTGTCCTAAACTTTTTGAATAATGAGAGGCTTGCTCAGTCCTCTTTTAAATTTGAAAAGATGTGGTTTGATCATCCACACCTAATTGACAACATTAAATAATGGTGGGGGATTCAAGTTGATGGATCTTCCCAATACAAATTTGTACAAAAACTCAAAAATGACAAAAAAAATTGAGCCTAGAACAAAGACGTCTTTGGTAACATTTTCAATCAGAAAAAAAGCTTAAAGAAGACATTGAATCCCTGGAAAGAAAGTCGCTACTTTTGGGATGAACCAAGAGGACTATGTCTGTGAAAAATCCCTATTAGCTGAATTTCATACTATTTGTGCTAAGGAGGAATCCTTCTAGAGACTGAAATCTAGAGTTATCTGGCTTAAGGAAGGTGACAGGAATACTAAATTTTTTCACATGAAATCCCTAAAGCATAGAGCCCATACCAGAAATTTCTTAAGTCACTAAACAGAATGGTGAGATAATAAATAATCCTAACTATATAAGAGAGGAAGCAGTCAATTTCTACAAGAACCTTCTAAATGATTTACCTGAGTTGTCTTCAATGGTTGTTAACACGCTGTTGGACACCATTCCGAACAATCTTGTAAGAACTGGAGACTTTTTCTCTCTCTCTAAACATGTCGCCATTGAAGAACTGCAAAAATCATTTTTTGCTATAGAGGGAGACAAATCCCCAGGCCCAGATGGATTTCCAATTTTTTTCTATCAAAAGTGTTGGGGGATTTATGTGCATGACCTCCTTAAAGAAGTCAATGAATTTTTTAGGACAGGTAAGCTACTCAAATAAATCAACAATACTTTTATATTCCTTGTTCCTAAGAAAGTGGGGGATAAATACATTAAGCACTTTAAGGTCTATAAGATTTTCCAATGTGGTATATAAGATCTTCACTAAAATCCTCACTTCTAGGCTCCAGCCATTACTTCCTAACATCATCTCAAGCCAGCAAGGGGGATTCATCAAAGGAATGCTAATTCAAGATGGAGTTATCATGGTGCATGAAACCATACACTTGATGGAGAAAAGCAAGAAGGTAGGTATGGTCTTAAAGTTGGATATGAACAAAATAATTTGATAGAGTGTCATGGGTTTTCCTTGATAAAGTCTTGGAAAAGTTTGGCTTTGATGCTCACTTTAGAAAGATCATTTGGACCTGTATCTCTACTCCAAGATTCTCAGTTATCGTCAACGATAGCCCTATGGGATTCTTTCCAAGTAGTTGTGGCATCCGTCAAGGTGACCCCATATCTCCCATTCTCTTTATTATCATGGTGGATAGTCTTATCCACACTATCAATAGAGTTATTTATTTGGGTTATCTTAATGGGTTTAAGCCCGCATCCTTTGATATTACGGTCTCTCATCAGCAGTTTGCCGATGACACTATGTTGCTCCTTATTGCCCCTATCCTAGAAGCCAAAACTATGAATTACATTCTCCATATTTACGAAGAGGCCTCTGAACAAAAAATTAATTTTGATAAAATATCTTTGTAATTTTTTAACACTCCTCCTGCCAGACAAAGAAAATTTTCCCAAATCCTTGGCCGCGAGATTAACACCTTGCCTACCACATACCTTGGGCTCCCTCTGGGTACTAACAAGGTTTGCATGAGTGTTTGGAATGCTTTACTTGACAAGTTTCAAAGAAATATTTCTGGTTGGAAGGGCTCCACCCTACCTAGTGTGGGAAAATTCATGCCTATCAAAAGCACACTCCAAAACTTGCCAATATATATCATGTCTCTCCTCTTTATTCCAACATATATTGTTGAGAAGATTGAGAGGATTCAAAAAGACTGTCTTTGGAAGGGCATGGAAGAGAAGAATAGAATTCACCTAGTAGCTTAGGAGAATGTCTACAATAGCAAGAACGTTGGGGGAATTAGCATTAAAAAAATCAGAACCGTGAATGTAGCGCTAGTATCTAAAATGGGTTGGAGACTTATTAAAGAGGAACATCCTTGGGCCAATCTCATCAGAGCTAAATATTTAAACCTTTGAAATGTTCAAGAGTTGCTTAAAATTTCCACTCTCCCTAGTGGTTCCAATTTCTGGAACAATTTGGTAAAGATCATAAAAGAGCTTGCCTCTGGTTGCAAGTGGATTCTAGGCACGGGGAAAAGTATGAACTTCTGAAAAGATAGGTGTGCTGATTTTAGCACTCTAATCAATAATCAGCATTGGGAACAGCCTCACCACAGCCTTGGGACAACATGTTAGTGGCTATATACAAAATACAGATGAATTACTGTAGTGGAAAAATCTTGTGAATATTATCCCCAACCAAGAGGAGCTCTTTGGAGACCTGCAAAACATCCTAAGTTATATTCCCATCAGCCAAATGCACCCTAAGGATGAATTTGCCTAGTCCCGTTCCTTTAATGGCAAATACTTGGTGAGATCGAATTACCAATTTTATGTCAATGAACCAATTAGCATCTTTCCTTGGAGTAGGACCTGGTTCAAAGAGCTTACTCCTAAGATTAACCAATTTCTCTAGTTTGTTCTTAATAAAGGTATCCTCACCATCGATAACCTTATCAAGAGAGGATCTACCATGCCTAATATATTCTACCACTGTAAAAAGGATAATGAAACCATTCAACACCTCCTATGTCATTGCCCAATGGCTATGGCTCTTTAGAAGCTCATCTTCAAAATATTTGGTTTCAAATGGTCTTTCCCAAAGGACATTATTCAAGCATGGCTCAAATGGCATGCTCTTTTTCGTAGATTTTGGAGGATCATTTTCCCCCACACCATCTAGAGGATATGGAAGGCTCCCAACTCTATAATTTTCAAGGGAACTAACAAAACCATCAAAATTATCTTGAATGAAATTGTTGTGGTTGCTAATGAAAACATCAAGAAATTTAAGACACCCAAAAAATCTTTATATCCCCACGATGAGGAATAGTATTTAAAGGCTTGGAACGTCAATACTCAGCAATTAGTAGTTTCTCCCTCCAGCATTAATAGGTCTCTTGTGCAGTGGATTCCCCCTCTGGATGGTTGGCATAAGCTGAAATTTGATTATGCTTCCAAAGGCAATCCTGGTTCAGTAGGTGGTGGTGGTATTATTAGAAATCACTTGGGTCACCTCATTGCCACTTATGTAGGTTCCATGGGCAAGAAAACCAACCACTACTCAGAAGCCCTTGTAGCTCTCTGAGGAATTAGAATTTATAGGAACCTCAAATTGGCTAACATCATTGTGGAAGGTGAGTCAATTAAAATTATCAATACTCTTTCTAAGACCCAAATTCCTATTAGAAGCATAAGTGATTTTATAAATGAATCCCTTTCTATATGTAATGGTACTAACATCATGTTTCAACATGTGTATAGGGAGGGGAATAAATTGGTAGAAAACTTGGATAATGTCATGGTATGCAATAATAAGTATGATTTACATGACACCCCTCATGAAGCTTGCCAAATCATCATTAAAGAAGTAAATGTAAATCCCTAGCTGATGGCTCTCTCACATGTGGAATCCTTGGCATGGATTTTTGAAGCAGATTGATATTAAGCATCCTTATTACCCCTTCACCTCAAAAAATGAGTGCTTTTTTCTTTTCAAATAGAATTGGGGGAAGGAGTCCAAGTTCATCTCTGTAACAACCAAGCTTATACGTTGTTGGCGTGTTGTTGGTAAGACTATTTGTAGTTTTTACCAGTGTTACGCTTCACGGTTTTCATATGTATTCACTATGGGGGGCTCTCCATGTTGATTTGAGACTATTTTTTATCCTAAGTGTAAGGAAAATGTAGAGCTCTGGAAACCCTAAACATTGGGAGTTTTCTGGATTTCATTCAGAGGATCAAGGGGCATGACCAATGTCATATCTCTCTAATTTGTGGAAAATTGGAAAGGGAGGAACATCTAGTACAAAGGCAGAGATTTCAATATCTTTGAGCAGTTCATATCTTTTATAACCGAGATAAGCATGGATTGCAATAAGTTCTTCAGGAATAAATTTGATAAAGAAGTTGAGGAAAAAATCTTCCTAGATGATGGGGAACACCTGGAAATTAAGAAGGAAGGCATTGTTTGTGACACAATTCTGAAGCCCTTTGATGATGTAGCTCATATGATGGTTCATTATATCACTCTCGAGGGACAGTTTTCTACAATCTTGCTTCATCACCTAATGCTGCTAAATCATTTCAAGCATGAGGCCAAGGTGAGTTTGTCTTACTATATCTTGTAATCTTTGGAAATTTCAGTTCAGGAGGTTCAGGGTCATAAAAGGATTGTGCCTTTACATCATGGGGTCATATATCTCATCCACCAATACATTATTGATTTCATGGCCAATTATCCTCGTCCCCCACTTGCCCCACCACCCCACATCAGCCTTGTATCCATTATAAGAACCCCATGTATTGAGACCCTATTATTGAGCCACCCCCCAAAAGGGTTCTTAGGAGCAGTAAAGGAAAAGAAGTCATGGCAGTTGGTAGCTCCCCTTCTGTTATTGAGGTTAGTGATTAGGACACTAGAAAAAATGAAAATTCAAGTTGAGATGTTGAAAACTCTGGAAGATAATGTGGATTTTCTTCTCAAATCCAACATTAAAAATTCAATTGTTGACTCCATCTCAAGCTTCAAAAAGGATTTTAACACTCTTGCCACTAAATTCAAAACTCTAGAAGATAAACATAACAACTTCTTGGCCATCCACATGGCATTTTTCAGCCTCCTGCAAGTGCACATCTGACAAATATGTGATGTTAATGGAATTCCAGCCTCTGCGTGGAAGAATGGGAAGCTCACCAAAAATTTCAAAGCCTCAAATTGGGATCCAAACATCATTGCTACTTTGAATCTACACAAGGCACTCAGAATTGCTATCAAGGTCTACAAAAAATCCATCAATTAGTGTATGTGTTTCTTTATGTTTGGTGCAATTGTTGTAATGTTGTTATGATACTATTGTAGTGTTGCAGTTTTGCACTTTTTCTCATAGTAGGGCTTCTTGTTGGCAGATGGCCCCTACCCTAGTACTTTTTTAGTTTCTACTTTTGGCTGGGGTGTGTTGCCCTTATTTTTGTTAGCCACTTTTCTCTATATTGTCTATCTTGGCTATTAAGCCTATGGTTGTACTCTTGGATAAGGTCCTTCCAAAACCTTTTACCAATAAATAAATAAAAACAACAAGATATCTCTATGACCGACACAATAAAATGTAAAAATATGAAAAAGGTGACCAAAAGAGATTAAATCAAGTAAAAACATAATCAAAATGGCAAGTATTTACACCACTAAGTTCTAGTTTCATTTCTCATGACTTATACATATACAATTTTCTAAAATCACGATGTCATAAAGATTTTTTGCCAAATTGTGTGTCTACATTTACTCCTCTTTAATATAGAAAATAATATTTTCTATCAAATGTGACAATGGAGTGTGCCTGATAGTACTAAAGTGGAAATAAGATGTAAGCATGTTGAGAGAGTAATAAAATCATGGTGAAAAGGATAGGCTACCAATGGACCCACACAAAAACAAGTAAAATTGCTTCATAGATGTAAATAGTAACATAGGAATCAAAAGATTCTTTAAAGATATTAAAAGATAATATTTTAGTTTTAAGGAATGGGTGTGACCAATCCCTAATTCAATGAGATAAATAAAATATGATGTGAGGAGATTGGGTGTCTAACCACCAAAAAGGAAGGGATGCCACATGGATTTCTAGATGCCCCAAAAATCCTTCTAATAGAGAGTGGGAAGTAGGTTTCCATAGGGATTTTGGGTCACCTAAAAATATATTCTGCCTATTAGACCACACCATTGCATAAATATTTCGGTCCCAAGAAAAGTGCAAACTCGTGTAAATTGTAAAGGACATGACATCTCATGCCCCCACCATGCATTTTATGGGTGGTGAATAGTATCAATTAGTATCAATATTTTATAGTTTTCCCCTACATTTTCACTAAATGCATTAGTGCTTTCAATTGTATTTATTGTTTCATGCATTTTTGTAACTAGATTTGACCATTATGTCATTTTTTATTAGATTAGATCCAAAAGGTGATTATATTAGCTCTAGGGAATGATTAGATTAGCTCCATGGAATGATTATATTATATCTAGGGAATGATTATATTATCTCTAGGGAATGATTACATTGGCTCTAGAAGATCATTAGTGGATCAAATGTCCAGCCCATTTTCTCTTGTACATAAATTCATTTACAATTATTCTCATTCATTCATATATATATACATGGAATTGCACCATTACAATAAGATTTTAGGTAAATATGGTCCTTTTCATGAATTCACAATCAGCTCTCATTTAATTTTGAGTCTGTTCATTATCTTTATGGTCAATTGGAAGCCATGAAAAATCCTTGTCACTACCTAGTTTTAAGTCACATTATACTTGGAGTTTTAGTGGTGGACACCTTGTATTTTATCTTTTGGAATTCATCCCAAATTTAGTAGAGAAAGATGCATCCAAGGGTTTAAATTAAAAATTTATTCATATCTTAAGTGGAGAAAAGGCTCCACATGGCTAAACATTTTTAGGAAAAGAACTAAAAATTGGCTAAGGATTAAGCTTGAAGTGGAGCTTTTACAAAATTGTGACATGAGTTGGCATTTCGAAATCATTTAGATCCTGGTCTGATTGGCTGGGGCAGAAAATAATTTGCATGTCTAAACCTTTTTGTTGAAGCACCGAAAACTATCCAAGGCATGAGATTAAAGTGTAGGTTATACAAAATCATGACATGTCAAAGCCTTGTGACATATGCCCATACAATATATACATAGATGATAGTCATAAATATATACGAAAGTTCAATGGAAAAGCATTCAAAGTGCAGAAGAATTAATGGGGGTTTCTTTCGTTGATGTATTTAGTTAGTTGTGCATCACTTTTATAGCCACTTAATGTTTTTAAGGAGATGGTCATGAGAAATTCTAGAAGGGAAGAATAGCCCCTTCTCTCTCTATCTTATTGCTCTCTTATCTTCTATATAAGGTAGTTTGATCTTATTGTATAGGGTTCCTCTCTCCCAAATCAATTTTTTTTTTCTTTTTTTTAGGATTGAGCTTCTAAGTGTCTAGATTTTATTGAATATTTATAATGTTTTTAGTATTTTTTCATGGATGTAATAGACTTTCCATATTTCAAGATTCAATAAAAATCTTATTGTGGATCATATATGTCCTTTCATTATTGTGTTATTATTCCCTTATCTTTTTTATTCTTATGATATATTGTGTGTGAGTTTCCTTTGTGCCATTTTATGCATTGTTTCAAAATCAAAAATATGTAGAGTGATTCCCTTATTCCTTTATTCATTACCATGTTTATCTTCAAATTCCTTCTCACTTTTCTCCCACAAGTTTTATCTTAGAGTAGATTAGTGGTAGCATGAGATTAGTTAGGATAAGAGCCATGTTTCTTTGGAGGTCTTCCTCAAGAGTCAAGTTCCCACACCTTTGAGGAATTCCCATTATTTATGTTAAGGCACCAATCCCCATTTGGTATTTCTTAAGTGCACAATTTTAGTAGCCAACAATTTTTGCCATGCCCTTTGGTATTCTTGTTATTAAATTTATAGTGTTTTTTGATGCAAGAATACATATTTTAATAATTTACAGCTAATTAATGTTGTGTTTTTATCTCATTAGGATTTGTGAACCATTTTTTCAAGCACTTTCTAACTCCAAATTAGATCCCATTTTTTTAAATGTAGACTATCCCATTTAGTTTTCAATGATCTCCATCCTTCCACGACTCTTCAAAGAGATATTACTTTCCCTCATTATATATTTAGCCCCTTTCATTTGTAGTAGCAGGATGATATTTCTAAATCATCCCTCAAAACATTTCCCCTATTTCATCGAATTGATTTTGTAAACCTTGTTGAGCATATCCATGTTATATCTAATCAATGTGCCATACATGGTGTAGACACTCAAATTTGGTAACTGCACATTGGCAACCTTGACTTAACTATGTAATCTTTTTATTACAAACACAACTTATCCTTTCCCACTTAGTAATTCATGAGGTCTAGTGTTTATCTTGTTTATCCTTACAAATTGACATGTCGACAAAACCTGAGAACATAATGCATAAAATTTATGGAGAAACATCAACTCGCGAATTCCAAACCTCATTCAGCATGTTCCCTACTATTTTCCAAAACCACACAATCTGTTTAGGATTCTATTGTACGGACATAACCCTTTTGTACATCCTTGGAATGACATGTCTTATCATGGTACTTTCAAAATTAAATCTTTCTTTGAGTCTTATACTTCCTCTAGGTCAGTCTTTCTTAGATAAATGATCTACAAACCCTATATAAGTAAGTAAACACTCCTTTAATTACTAACATGGAACTTATATGGTAATGCACTAGAGCACTCACTTCATACACTTATAAAAGGCATCCAAACTACCCTAAATATTTGAATTGTATATCTACATACCTTAGGGCACCACTCTCATTAGGTTTCAATCTCTAAATCACGTCAAGGTGGCCATCTCTCTCATCTACAAGCATCCAAACATCATCTCTCCAAGTATTTTAGAAAGATTCGAATCAAATAAATCATGTTCAAAGCATTTTCCAAATTTGATTGATCTATCTAGATATCACATGTTAGGTAGAGAATGACTTATACTTTGAGGATTCTTTAGAGTAGTGCCCACGTCAGGGGAACATGGGGGTACCCAAAACCCTTCTAATGTATGTTTTTTAGGAATCTTCATCCATGGATATGGTTTGAGATGATGATCAATTCACATAGAGAGCTTCATTACATGTGTGACAACTAGGGTTTGGCAATAACAAATAATCTAGGAAGGCGAGAAACCCATAAAGTTACAAAAGTTGTCTAAGAGAAGTGTACATTATGGTCTTGACTGTGTTCTATTTTCCTGATCCAAGAATATTTCTAGTTCCATTCTATTTTGAGAAAGGTTTCCTAGGTTCGGTTCGACCAATTTTGATTGTGTACATTCCTAGATCTTTCTATAAATTGGTTGTGGCAAGTTAAGTGCCTCTATACCTCTATTTTTATGCTTTTAGTTACATGTTAGGTTAAGGGGTGTGTTGTAATCTATATTATTTGATCTGAGTTGTAAATTTTATTAGTTCTTGTATTATTACATCTTTCTTAAATCATTAATGAAGTCTTAATCTCCTGTATACCTAATCAAATCAACCTAGAGATTTAATGTAGGGTTAAACACATAGTATTAGAAAGTAGATTGTATGTATCATATAATGATTTTGTAATCCCCATCGAGCATATCCAAGATATATACAATCATTGTGTTATACATAGTATTATAGATGAGATTGTAAGTATTAAACTTCTTGTCAAAGGAAAAACTCAAGATTGGTATAGAAGCTTTTTTGCATAATCAATCTCTTCATGGGACGAGCTATGAGAAAAGTTGGAAAATGGTTCAAAGATAATGCTGACATCATATCTCTCTTAGAACACATTAGCATCATAAATATGGTACCCATAGAATATGTCTTAGACTTTAATATTATATTTAGAAAGACTTGGGAGAGAGTTCCTCAATAATGCATGCCCTTATTAGGTATGTCATTTTTATCCTAGCTAAGAGCATTTTATTCTAATCTTGTTCTCATTATTTCATCGCTTAGGGGTAGTTCTCTTTTTGTACATTATAATTTTCCTATATTCATAGAGGAGAGTATTATTCAGTATGGAAAGAGGAATCCAATCCCCATTCTTCCCCTCTTTATTTTGCATTGTGACGCTACCATAGCTCTAAAATAACTTGTTTTCCCTCCTAACTTTCTTCCTTTGAGAAAGTATCTTGATGTTCCCATCACTCCATTTGTATTACAAAAATCTCTTTTTGTCCCTCTCATCCCGATTTATTTAGAAAACTCCCTTCCACCTCCACCTAAAACATTACCCAACCCCCAAATTTTTTGTAATAAATCCTTGGGAGGTTATGGACTATAATGGTAAATGAAGATTGGTTTCATCTTTGTGATGAGAAGGACACCCCATAAGGTAGAATGATATTATGCTAAAATGTAATAGCCTAGCATAATCTAAATGTTATAGCAGCAGTAAAATAAATGAATATTGAAATATAGAATTTAACCCAAGAAAACTAAGTAATGAAATGTAGAAACTCTAATGTGCAAAGAGGGTTAGAAGATCCTTAGCTTATTTGGAGAGGTCACGGAATTGTGTCTTAGTGGAGACTAGCTAAATAGGAATGGGAGACCGTCACATAGGAGCCTGAGAAAATGTAGATCCGAGTTATTTGGCTAGACAGGGGTGCCTAGAAAATGGATTTGGGCACCTGGGGAGCTTTGGTCTGAAATCCAGATGCACAGGTTTGTGTTGGAGGTCCAAAAGCCAATTTCACAGAGTCTCCCAATGGTGTGAAGCCTTCACTACTTCTCACATGTATGTCGTTGAATTCCATCAAGTGTCATTGTAAACCTACAATAAATGAATCACCTAAAAAACCCCAAACAAAGCATTAAAACCCTAAAAAAAATAAAGATGCATATGAAGGGGTCGGGTTGTCCTCAGTTTCCATAATGGTGGACTTACAATTGAGTGATGTACTACATCTCAGACCCAATGTATTTTTCTATGAGTGTGCGGAATTGTGCCCTATGTTGCTTTTGTGTGTGTCGCACTTAAAGTAGTGAGAAAGTAGCTAGACGTAGAATGTAAATAATGTGTGTATGGAATAGAATAAACTCCCCTCCTATGAAGTGTGATGTAGATGAACTAGCCTTTGTCCCTTGTGATGGAGCTAGATGGATGAAAATGGAGCACTAAAAGCCTTGATGGATGCAACCTTAGGTGGTGATAAGTAATGCTTCGTGCTTGGTCCCTTATTATGATCACCTAAATTTTTCCTTAGAAAAAATGATAAAATAAACCATGCAATACCTAGATCAAGACTGCTGCAATAATTTACTAGAAATGGTGACTAGGGTTTATTGGAAAAGCATCCATAAACATTACTCAAATAAATTTATTTCTAACAAAAACTAATTACAAGATTTTAGCAACCCAAATATGTATTAAATATGATTTTTTAGGTAAATAATGATTGCAAATAGTACAAAAAGCTACATAAAAAGATGACTGAAAATATCTCTTGAAACCCTCCAGAAAACTCTAAAATTTATTCCTCTAGATCCAAAAATAGTAGTACAATAGACGGCTTACAAATCAGGTTTGGAAATACCTCTGAAATAGCATAGAATAACCAAAAAGTGAGTCACCCAACACTAGAACAACTGATAACTATTGTTGCAAATTTATTCTTCAACACACGTTGCTGGAATATTAAAAATTGGTGGAGATCAAAAGAGTTCCCTGAATAGGAATCCCCCCCATTGCTCTTGGGGTTTTCATCCACAAGAGTGATGAATCCTAAGGGTTTTCATCTTTGGATTTATTTACAAAAATCTCAAATATTCCAATGTAAGAGTGAAATATCAAATGAATTTGGAATGCCCTCTAATAAAATCAACTTCTTATTTATATAGGAAATGGGACCCAAGGTGACCTCCATCACATCCAATGAGATTTTTTCCCTTCGTTGCACTCCCCTAGGCCAAGTCACATTTTTTAAAGGGGCCTTAGACACACTTTTTCTAATTTTTTGAACTCATGGAGAAAGTCACATTTTCCCTTATGAATTACAATTTAATTAAGTTCTTTAATTTAAATGCACCTTCCTAAGTTCTAGTTTAAAGTTAAGTGTATTAATTTATTATATGTGCTTTTATACTGTTATATTTTAATTTTTGTACAATATAATAAAATTAATAAGACTTAAGTCACCCTTGAACTCACCCTTTGGCTGTCAGGTAGACAAAATTGGGCCAAAGGTCTTTAATAAAATTATTCGAGAAGGAGGGACATTACAATCCTCCCTTCTTGGGATTGTTTTTCCCCAAGCAACTGTAAAGCTAGGTGCTGAAGTATAGAATCTCCTTCCCATGTAGCATCCTCCAATGGAAAATCTCTCCACCTAACCAGGTACTCTTGAATCACTCTACTCCTCAATCTCCTTTCTCGCTATCCAGGATCTCCTCGGGGACTAGATCCAATCACCCCTCCACATCCAAGGGTGGTAACTCAGTAGAAGAAACCACGTGCTACCTCAATGCCTTCTTCAAGCAAGACATATAGAAAAAATTGTTTATCTTACTTTTGGAAGGTAACTCCAGCTCATAAGCTACCTCTCCAACTCTCCTCATCACTTTGTACGGACCATAAAATTGAGGCTTAAGCTTTTCTACACCTCTTTTCTTAAGAGTACTTTGTCTATATTGATGTAGACACAAAAATACCATGCCTCCCACCTCAAATACTCTCTCAATTCAGTGTCGGTCCGCATACATATTCTATTGGTTCTAGGCATGCTGAATATTATCCGTAAGGATCCTTAAGATCTCTATTGTCCCCAAAATCCAAATCAACGAAAGATGTCACATTATACATGTATGCTCGGAAGGGGGTCATACCAATAGACATATGGTAAGTAGTTGTTGTTGCAAATCAGCAGCACCCCTGGATGTTGATCAAATTTCTAGTTTGATCATCCTAAGCATCCAGTGTGATTACACAACATTGAATCCTCTCCCCAAGTGTGGGACTTGTAAAATGGGAGAGGAATC
The DNA here is from genome assembly GCA_019776745.2 of Taxus chinensis. Lineage (NCBI taxonomy): Eukaryota > Viridiplantae > Streptophyta > Pinopsida > Cupressales > Taxaceae > Taxus > Taxus chinensis. Next base: position 329,848,107 of record CM034146.1, read on the forward strand.
TCTAGATTAGAGGCTGGTTCCTCAACTCCTCTGATCAGATTTATCACTTAAAAGTTGCAGAGGTTTATATTCCTGATTCCTACTCTAAATTCCAAAGGGTCAAGGATAGAGGATGCAAAAAAAACTAAAACTAATGCTAATAAGGTGATGCACCAAAGGAGTGGTGAGCATTTTTTACTTCTACAGATTGACAAAAATCATGGAAATGCAACAAAACATCATGCACAAACTGATGACATGTAATGAAATATCAAAAAGGAAGCAAACAACATAAGCAGAGGATTGAAACTCATTCACAGAGCTTGCATTGTCATTTTTAATATCAAAATACATGCATTACAACACCTGAGAGGCAAAAAATAGGTTGCAGTTCTTAGAAAAGGTCTGATATTCCACCAAATCACTTCCAAGGTGAAAAAGGGAGCCTGCTATACACAAAAAATGTTCACCCTTTTGAAAATGAGCCAAATATGGCTTTTACAGTGCAAGGGACGAGCCCAGGAGAGAGAAACATGGGAAAACATGGAAGGGATTCAACCATTGACCAAAACATGATCAAAATAGCATGGGCACCCTTACAGGCCCATGCCCTAACATTTTTAGCCATGCTGGGAGAGAATGTGAGCCATTCTTCATTAAAAACGGTGGTTGAAACGTCATTTCTGTCCATGACCACGTGCCAGAGGAATTTTTGATTTCTCTCTCTCAAAAATCCATCAAAATGAAAAAATGACCCTAGAATCTTGTAGATAATTTCACTAGCTTTCCATTGATATAAAGAACGTGAAAAACCAAGCTCTGGATCGAAAGATATGGCCATTTGAAGTTTTAGGGAAAAACAGGGCCAAATCAAGTTGGCGGGCAAAATTTTTGAATTTTTTCATGTTTTTTGCATTTGGGAAAAATTACCTAAAATTCCCCACGCTCCACCATTCCAGGTGCCATGTGGCACATTTGATTACCCTCGTGGACCTATCCTGCACTTCATTTTCCATTGTTTTACCCTTTGGAAAATTTTCCAAAAAATCCCCGTCGGGCCGATGAGTTGAGGACACGTGGCACGTTCTGATTGGGCGCGGGCCTTTCCTTCACTGAATTTTCCACGGGCCGTTTTGACCATTTTCCCCTTCGGACACGTGGCAAACCCCATTGGATGCGGGCTTTCCCCTTCTAATTTTACTTGTAGGCTTTTCCTTGATTTTTTTCCAGCATATTACACGTGGCGAGATCCCATTGGCTCTCATTTAGGGGGCGGGCTTTTTCCCTTTGAATTTTCCTTTGTTTTTCCCATTGGAAAATTTCTCAAATTCTCCCCACCTTCCGCCGGTCCAGGACACGTGGTGGAATTTGATTGGTTGTGGGCCATCCACAAACATTTTTACTTTTGCGCCAACACTTTGGGAAAAAATCCCAATTTCCTCCTGCGCTCCGCCATTCCAGGCTCCGGTGACACGTGGCCACGACATGATTGGTTAGCGGGGGCAGCGGGCCAAAACTCTCTTTTTTGAAATTTGGTGAAACACTTCACCAAAATTCTAACTTCTCCTCCATCCTCTGAAACTCCCACCGCATAGGACATGTGGTGCAATATGATTGGGCACGGGCCTTCCCTCCAAAATTTTCCATGCGCAACACTTAGCCAAATTTTTCAAATTTCTCCCCTGGACACGTGGCATCATCTGATTCATCGTTGGGCCTGCGGGGAAAAATATTCCTTTTGAAATTTTTTTCCAAAAAACTTGGTAAAAAACCAAGCTTTTCTCTGACTCCCGCCACTTCCTTGGACACGTGGCAGCATCTCATTGGCTGTGGGCCTTTCAGGGGAAAATTTCCCACAAAAACTCCACCGAGCCATAACTTCAAAAATACATGGAGTTAGGAGGAAAAATTTACCTTTCTGGAAAGCTGAGAGAGAGCTCTATCCAATGGTGTCATTTCCAGAAAGTTTTGAGTGCTTGAAAAGAAAAAAATTATGTCTGAGGCACAAGAGAGGGAAGAATGAAAGGAGTTAGCCACAAAATGAGCAGGGGGGCACATTTTGGATAACAATTTTGGTGACTCAGAGGGGTCATCTGCCTGCTGGCTTAAATTACCAGTTCCCTGAAGCAATCCATTGGGCATGGAATCATCAAATTCTCTGTTTGATACCCCAACTGACTAGAACACTGCAAGGAGGAAGATGGAATATCACCTGATGGAGCAAGGCCTGCAAACACATTCCCAGGAATAGCAAGCTTGTGCCAAAGCACTTAGGGAAAAAAAAACTAACCTACAACAAAACAATGTGCACAAGCACTTGGAGGAATGGAAACCTAAGCTAATATGTACAAGGTGGAGAGTTCCTTTCAATAGAAATGCTTTAGATGGATTCCATTGACTGGAATCTGTAGTTCTTCGCCATCCAATGAAGACAATTGGAAAGCATTGTTGTCCTTACACTTTGTGACCATGTATGGGCCACTCCAAATGGCATCAAATTTTGAATGCCTTCCCGATTTTTCTCTATCTGCATCCCATTTTAACACTAGATCTCCAACTTGGAAGGATCTATTCTTGGCCTTTCTATCAAAGGTCTTCTTTATCAAAGCTTGATCCTTCTCCATTGCTTGGGATGCCTGATTTCTGATTTCTTGGAGCTCCATCAATTCTACATATCTGACTTCCATGGGCTCAAACTCCAATAACTCCAATTGTTTCATGAGTTCCAATGTTGGCAACTCAAGTGACATGGGAAAAATTACCTCTCTTCCATAAACAAGCTTGAATGGAGAGTTACCTGTAGATCTCTTGGGAGTTATCCTATCAGCCCATAAGGCTGATTTCAATTTAGTATGCCAAGACCTCTGATTTTCATCAAGAGTCCTTCTAATGATCCTCAACAAGTTCTTGTTTGTAGACTCAACCTGGCCATTACCCTGAGGGTAATAGTTTGATGAAGTACTTAGGTAGATCCCATTCTTGACAGCCCATTCAGTCACCTGGGACCCAATGAATGCCAATGCATTATCTGATATTATTGTAGCAGGTATTCCAAATCTGGTTGCTATTCCCTCATAGAAATCTAGGATGCTAGATTCATTTGCTTCCTTGAGTGCTACTGCTTCAGTCCACTTGGTGAAATAATCTGTTGCTGTTAGAATCCATTTGTGCCCTTGGCTTGAATTGGGATTAATGACTCTAATGAAGTCTAAACCCCATTGCATGAATGGCTGGTCAACTGAAATTGGATACAATGGAAGGGCAGCTAGCCTCTCTTTACCTGTGAAGAATGCACAATTCTTGCACCTCTTGATCCATGCATAACAATCACTGAAAATCTTGGGCCAATAATAGCCAGCCCTCATGATCTTTAGAGCTGTCACTCTTGGTGAAAAATGACCACCAGCTGGTCCACCATGGAACTCTTCCAACACCCTATGAATCTGATTTGTACCAATGCATCTCAGCAGTACTCCATTCACATCTCTTTTGAACAAAACACCATCAACAAGGGCATATGGGACAGCCTGCAATCTGAAGTGTCTTCTTTTGGTCTTGTTCATCTCTGGAGGGCATAGGCCTGTGCTTAGGAAGTGCATTATACCTTGGGTCTAGCAAGGAGTGGGGACACCATTATTTTCTTCTTGAGTGCTTCCTTTCTCATAGCTGTCTTGCAACGCCAAAACAACCTCCTTCTCATTGCATGCTTCCTTTTGTTTTCCCAAAATCAGCTGCTCACACAATCCTTTTCCTCTCACCAACTTGGTAACTTTGATATCAATGTCATACTCCATGACACGAGTAATCCAACCTGATCTATTTTCATTCAAGTCTTTGTTGAGGAGGAAGTCTTTAACTCCCACATGAGAAACCAGCAATTGGACCTTATTGTTTGAAACTAAATTCTTGAATTTCTTCAAGCTTCTGATTACTGCAAGAACATGCTTCTCAATGAAAGAATATCTCACCTCATAGTCCTCCAGGCTTTGGCTGAAGAAAGCAATTGGCTGCTCATCATTGTCTTTGTTCTGCTGTACCAAAATTGCAGAAATAGTATCATCACCCCCAAATGCATAGAGGATGAAATCCTTGGAGAAATCCGGGTTGATGAGAGTTGGTGCTTGAGAGATGGCTTCTTTGATTGCTTCAAAAATTTCTTTTCCTTCTAATATCCATTTGAAAGCCATGCTTTTCTTTAACATCTTGGTGATAGGCTTGACTAAGGGCTGCAAAATTTGGGACAAACCTCTGAACAAAATTTATTCTCCCCAAGAAAATTTGAAGGACCTTCTTGTGGCTTAGCAATGGTAGTGCTCTTATGGCCTTAACTCTCTCTGGATCAATTGCTAACCCTTATTTGGAGACAATGTGGCCAAGGAGCTTTCCTTCATGGGCTAAAAATATATATTTTTTAGGATTCAAGGATACTCCAAATCTTCTGCACCTTTGGAAAACTTGTCTCAAATGAGAGAGGTGATCTGCTGCGTTTTTTGAAAAAATAATGATATCATCAAGATATATCAGCACTATGTTGTTAATCAAATCCTTGAACACCATGTCCATTACTCTTTGGAAGGTAGCTCCAGTGTTGGACAGCCCAAATGGCATTTTCCTGTATGCATAAGTTCCCCATTTGGTTGTAAAGGTCGTCTTGAACTGATCTTCTTCCTTCACCATAATCTGATTATACCCTGAATAGCCATCAAGTAATGAAAACCTCTCAGAGCCAGCAACAACTTGCAAAATTTGCTCCATAGAAGGAAGTGGATAATGGTCCTTGAGAGATGCTCTATTCAAATCTCTGAAGTCAACACACAATCTGATTTCCCCACTCTTCTTTCTTACTGGAACCAAGTTGGCTACCCAACTAGAATGCTTGATAGGGAATATGATTCTTGATTCTATCAACTTATTCAATTCTTTTCTCATGAGAGGCTCCATGTGGGGATTGACTAGCCTTTGTTTTTGCCTGATGGGCTTAGTACTTGGATCCAATTCAATGGCGTGTTGAGCTAACTTAGGATTGAAACCTTTCAAATCTTCATAGCTCCAAGCAAACACATCAGGGAATTCTTGACAAAGTTGTATGAACTCATACCTTTCTTGCTCAGTTGTCATCTTACCAACTTGGAGTGATTTTCCTCCTTCTACCGAGATGGACACTGAATCTTCTCCCTTGACTTGGATGTTTTCTTTCTCCTTCCTAAACTGATCATTAGGATTGAAAATGGACTCCAAAGTAATAAGTCCCTTTGGTAGCTTGTTGGTTCTCAGCTGCACCACTTGGTCACCATACTGCTGCTCCAACTTTTCCTGATTTTTAGCTGAGAACTCAGCCTCTTCTTGCAAGAAATGGATGATTTGCTGATCATTTTCAAACACTTGCCAACTTACATTGTTGTCTGGCACTGAAGGCCTCACAATCACATGGATGTTTGGTTGTACCTTGTCTTTCTGAATGCTTTCAACAATGTCAAAGGATGCCCCAACTGCTGCAAGCCTGTCAGCAGCTTGGTTCTCTTTTCTAGGAATGAATTTTATGCCAAAACCCTCAAAATCTTCAATGAGGTCCCACACCCTGTTCTTGTAGCATTTGAGTAGATCATTCTTGACAGCATGCTGCCCCTTAACTTGGTTGACAATCAACTCACTGTCACCAAAGACTTGCAAGTTCTTTATTCCTCTCTTGATTGACCAATGCAATCCTTGTATCAAAGCTTCATATTCAGCAGTGTTATTAGAGCATGCAAACTGAAATCTAAAAGTTGAATAATACTTAACTCCTTGTGGTGAAACAAGCATAGCTCCCCCTCCTGCACCTTGTCTACTCCTTGACCCATCAAAAAAAAAACTACCATACCTCATTGTCATCCTTGTGGTCTGGCTTGGTGATGCTAGGAATAGGCTGATTTTCTTCATGCATGCAATAGACTCCTAACTCAGATTCTTCTATTTCTTGATAAGGATCAAAAGCATGCACCTTGTTTTCCCATTCATCAAGAGTTAGATCTGGGATACTTCCAACCTTGGTGTCAGCTTCATCAGTGCTTGGATAATCTTCTTGATCAAACGCTGAACAATTGGTATTGATCTGACTTGGAGTGTAAGGCTCAATGTGAAAGTTTGCAATAGGTTCAGATCTGATTGTGGCTTTGGTTCCATATCTTGTTCTGAACAACATGTGTGACCAATCAGCAGATAAGTAACCTCCAATCTTGGCTGTGAAATCCCTTGACAAACATAGGGCGAAGAGTGGTGGAAGGTCTATTACTGAGACATCTTGCAAAACAACAACATTGGGGCAGGCATGCAAGGTAAGACTCAAGTTTTTTATCACTCCAACTGTTGTTACTGTTGTCCCATCCAATTGCACTACCCCTTTGGATATGACTTCATATTGAATTCCCAACTGATCAGCTATTTTCTTGGGCATTACTGAACTACTTGCCCCAGAATCAATCATGCAATTGTGTACTAATTGATTCCCAATGATAAATGAAACATAGAATGGAGGGGGCTTCAACATTTTACCTTGTTGTCCTCCATGATTCCCCTCAGGCTGGGCAGCATTTGTGAGCACCTTCTCTTGCATTTGGACCTGCTGATTTGAAGTTGACCAGTCCTTCATGGTAGCTTGTAGCAAATCTCTTTGGCCTGGGATAGATAGTGATTCCCACATTGATATGTTTACATTTGTCTTCTTCATCTGATCAATGATATTGAATGGAGATGAAGTATCCCTTTTTTGTCCCTTAGCCTACACGTTCATTCCTTGCACATGGGCAGCAGCAACTGGTATTTAGTTGGCTTAGGAGCGGTTTTGGGCAGTCCTTGTGTGTTTGGGATTGAATTTTGTTTGCCAATAGTTTGTGGAGTGATAGAAGATTGAGGATTGCTTGGGGCTAATGGCTGTTCTTCACCCAAATTTCTCCTCTTTGACCTTGTGTTGGCTGCAACACTTTGGGAAACTATTTGATTCATGCCACAAAAATCTTCTGCCTGTCAGTTTACAAGTGTGGTATCATTTGGAGCTGACTGCTGCTGGAATGTTTCTTGACTACCCTCACCCTCCACACCAGTTGTTGTCACCATTAATGCTTGATTCAAGGCACCGTTGAAGCACATGGATTGGTTATGAGGTTCATTGCATGGGAAACACCAATCATACTCTTGAGCCATATTGTTTTGTACTGGCACTAATGCTTTAGAGGTAGATGTAGCATTGGGATTATAAGGCTGAAATGGTCTATTGGAAGGGGACCTTGCTTGATTCAAATTTGTAGCTGGGTTGGGTGGTCTTTGGGGTTGATATGGCTGCCTGTTAGGCTGAGCTTGGGGCTGGAAATAAGGTCTAAAGCCTTGGGCTTGCTGCCTCTTGAGTGTAACCAGCTCATTGCCTAGATTTTGCAACTGCTTCATGACTTCTTGAAGCTCATTTGAGGTACTAGAAGATGAAGTAGAAGCTTCACTTGAATTCTGATTTCTTGGAGTGGGAATAGGAGCTAAAATAGGCACTTGGCTATCACTTGGGCTCTCTAAACTTGGAAATGAGTGGCATTGGAGGCCTAGGAGCTAGCTTTCCAGCTTGAATCAAACAATTTTCAGCTCTAATAGCAATGCTATAAGCAATGGGGATAGTTGTGCCTCCCATGGATTGAATTAACATAGAAATATCAGAATTTAAAGCTTTAAGATAGTATAGAAAAGCACCTTCTGCTGTTGGCCTGACTGCCACTGGAATTCTCTCCCAAGTCCTTTGAAATCTGAAATTAAAATCAGTTAGCTGCTCGTTGGGAGCTCTCTTGATGGTTGTCAGCTGTTCCAAAAGGGACAAGTTGTCTCCCTTTTCTCCAAACTGCTCATGGAGGGCTATACATAGCTGGTTCCAATTTTGAATAGAACCTGAGGCAAGACTCCTAAACCATTGCAAATCTTTCCCTTTGAATGAAGATGCCAGTAGTTTGACAGCAACTTGCATCTCATTGATCTCATGGATTACACAAATGTTAGCAATATCCTTGACATGATCACCAGGAGTAGTCTGATTCTCTCCAGTAAAGTATGGGATGTTCTTTAATGCTGCAACTGGGATTGGATTTTGTGCATTGAGAGCAAGTGGGCTACTGCTAGTGAAATTGACATAGGGGTTGTTTTGTGCCATTCTGATTGGCCTTAGAACCCTTGTTGATTGAATGAAAGGCCTACCAGGTGGAGGAGTTGAGAGAGTTCTGTTTGGTGGAGATGGAGACCTTTGAATTCTCCTCCCTCTTTGCCTTCTTCTTAGAGATAACTACATATACTCAAACAACACTTCTTCTTCTCCAACTCTTGACCTTGTGGTGATTCTTCTCATGAGTTTTCAGGTCTGCACTGCTAAAACCAGCTGATTCTTCTTCCTTGGAGTCACCAGATGTGCAATTTAGGGCTCTTTTAAGTAAGAATATTGCAACAAATGCACATCAATTTGTTGCAATGAAGATGAAGACCTCTAAAGGTCCCACCGGGCATGCCAAAACTATTGTTGCAAATCAGCAGCACCCCTGGATGTTGATCAGATTTCTAGTTTGATCATCCTAAGCATCCAGTGTGATTGCACAACATTGAATCCTCTCCCCAAGTGTGGGACTTGTAAAATGGGAGAGGAATCTCCAGATTAGAGGTTGGTTCCTCAACTCCTCTGATCAGATTTATCACTTACAAGTTGCAGAGGTTTATATTCCTAGTTCCTACTCTAAATTCCAAGGGGGCAAAGATAGAGGATGCAAAAAAAACTAAAACTAATGCTAATAAGGTGATGCACCAAAGGAGTGGTGAGCATTTTTTACTTCTACAGATTGACACAAATCATGGAAATGCAACAAAACATCATGCACAAACTGATGACATGTAATGAAAGATCAGAAAGGAAGCAAACAACATAAGCAGAGGATTGAAACTCATTCACAGAGCTTGCATTGTCATTTTTAATATCAAAATACATGCATTACAACACCTGAGAGGAAAAAAATAGGTTGAAGTTCTTAGAAAAGGTCTGATATTCCACCAAATCACTTCCAAGGTGAAAAAGGGAGCCTGCTATACACAAAAAATGTTCAACCTTTTGAAAATGAGCCAAATCTGGCTTTTACAGTGCAAGGGACGAGCCCAGGAGAGAGAAACGTGGGAAAACATGGAAGGGATTCAACCATTGACCAAAACATGATTAAAATAGCATGGGCATCCTTACAGGCCCATACCCTGACATTTTTAACCATGCTGGGAGAGAATGCGAGCCATTCTTCATTAAAAATGGTGGTTGAAATGTCATTTCTGTCCATGACCACGTGCCAAAGGTGTTTCTTGATTTTCTCTCTCCAAAATCCACCAAAATGAAAAAATAACCCTAGAATCTTGTAGAGAATTTCACTAGCTTTCCATTGATATAAAGAACGTGAAAAAACCAAGCTCTGGATCGAAAGATATGGCCGTTTGAAATTTTAGGGCAAAATAGGGCCAAAGCGGACTGGTGGGTGAAAATTTGAATTTTTCACCTTTTATGCCCTTTGGAAAATTTTACAAAAATTCCCCACGCTCCGCCATTTCCAGGTGCCACCTGGCATGTTTTGATTATGTGCGGGCCCTATCTGCTTCATTTTCCATTGTTTTTCCCTTTGGAAAATTTTCCAAAAAATCCTCCGCCGGGCCGATGAGTTGAGGACACGTGGCACGTTATGATTGGGCACGGGATTTTCCTTTGTAAATTTTCCATTGGCTCACTTTGACCATTTTTGACCTAGAAACATGGAGAGATCCCATTGGCTATGGGCTTGCCCCTTCTAATTTTACTTGCGGGCCTTTCCTTGATTTTTTTCTAGCCACCTGACACGTGGCGAGATCCCATTGGCTCACATTTTGGGGGCGGGATTTTTCCTTTTAAATTTCCTTTGTTTTTCCCTATGGGAATTTTCTTAATTTCTCCCTACCCCCTGCCGGTCTGAGACATGTGGCAGCATTTCATTCATCCGTTGGGCCATCCACAAACATTTTCACTTTTGTGCCAACACTTTGGGAAAAATTCCCAATTTCCTCCCACACTCCGCAATTCTGGGCTCCAGTGACACGTGGACACGACATGATTGGTTGGTGGGGGCAGCGGAGCAAAAATTTCCCTTTTCAACTTTGGCAAAACACTTGACCAAATTTCTAACTTCTCCTCTGCCCTCCGAAACTCCCACGCCATAGGACAGGTGGCACAATATGATTGGATGCGGACCTTCCCTCCAAAATTTTCCATGTGCAACACTTAGCCAAATTTTTCAAATTTCTCCCCTGGACATGTGGCATCATCTGATTCATCGATGGGCTTGCGGGGAAAATATTCTTGTTTTGAATTTTTTCCAAAACACTTGGTAAAAAACCAAGTTTTCCTCTGACCGCCACCACTTCCTTGGACACGTGGTGGCATCTCATTGGCTGCGAGCCTTTCAAGGGAAAATTTCCCACAAAAACTCCACTGAGCCATAACTTCAAAAATACATGGAGTTAGGAGGAAAAATTTACCTTTCTGGAAAGCTGAGAGAGAGCTCTATCCAATGGTGTCATTTCTAGAAAGTTTTGAGTGCCTATGAAAAGAAAAAAATTATGTCTGAGGCACAAAAGATGGAAGAATGAAAGGAGTTAGCCACAAAATGAGCAAGGGGCACATTTTGGATAACAGTAGTATTATATAAATACTCACATAAATACAACCATTTCACCCATGCCTTCTACTACCCCGAAACATAGTTGCAAAGATAACCCTCTATCCACTTGTTCACAATCTTTTTCTATCCATATGTCTGAGGGTGATAACTAGTACTTGGAGTCAACTCTGTACCAACCAATTGGAAAAGCTCCTACCAAAAGGTGCTCAAAAACTTGTTATCCCGATCACTAACAATGTTCTTTGGAAGTTCATGTAATCTGAATACTTCACAGAAGAATAAATTAGCCACATGTGGTGCCTTAAAGTTGGTTGGAATAGTGAAGAAGTGTGCATACTTTGTCAATCTATCGACCACTGCATAAATGTGATGAGTCCCTTATACTATGGGAATACTTGTAATAAAAGCCATCGAAATAATTTCCCATTTATGCTCTAGAAATGGAAATGGTTAAAATAAACCTGTTGGAAAAGTATGTTCTGACTTGTTTTGTTGACAAGTCACACACTCACGGAAATGGCATAGGACATCCTCTTTGAGACCCTTCCATGAGAATCTCCCTCTAACATGCCTGTATGTCTTGAAATACCCTGGATGTCCTACAAGTGGTGCATCATGGAAGGCATGTAGAATCTTTTCCTTGAGCTTAAATTAAGGAACTAGGTAAATTTTTCCCTTATAATAAATCAAATCAGCCATAACCTTATATCACTCATCCTAAATTTTACCATCCATAACCTCACATGCCAAAGTATTTTTGGAATACTCAACTAATATTTGAGATTTCCAATCTACAAAAATCTCTCTTAAAGAACATAGGGAAGCAAGATGTGGTTTTCTAGAAAGTGCATCAGCCACTACATTCTTCTTACCTTTGACATACTCAATGTCAAAATCATATGCATGGATTCTACTAACCCACTTTTGCTGCCACTCATTGTGCTCCTTTTGTTCTAAAAATTATTTCAAGTTGTTGTGGTCAGTCCTCACCACAAACTTCCCACCTACTAAATATTTTCTGAATTTCACCAAGGCATGCATAATGGTGAGCATCTCCTTATCATAAGTGGAGTACAAGCTCTCATTTCCTCTCAACTTCCTACTCTCATAGGAAATTGGTTGGTGGTCCTGCATAAGAACTGCACCAATACCCAAATTAGAAACATCACACTCGAATATGAAGGGCCAAGAGAAATTCAGAAGAGCCAAAACTAGACAAGTGCTCATAACCACCTTGAGCCTATCAAATACCACCTGTTCCTCTTATGTCCATCTAAAATCCCCCTTACATGTAAGATCTGTCAATGGAAATGCAAGCTCAAAATAGCCTCTAAAAAACCTCCTATAATAACCACATAATCCTAGGAATCCACGCAAATCTGAAATGTTCCTAGGTGGTGGTCAATCCTGCATAGATTGTATCTTCTTTTGATGAACCTTAACCCCATTGGCCCCAATGATGTGCCCAGGATACAAAATCTCTATAAGTCCAAATTTTCATTTGGACATCTTAGAAAATAGAGACTCTGTCTCCATAATGCTAATTACCTCATCAAGATGCCACAAATGCTCCTCCCATGTCCTGTTGTAAATTAGAATGTCATCAACAAATACTAGCACAAACTTCCTCAACTGTCTATTGAAGAGATGGTTCATGCATGACTGGAATGTAGCAAGTGCATTAGTGAGGCCAGATGGCATCACCAAAAACTCATAGTGCTCGTAGTGACATCTAAAGGTTGTCTTGTGAATATCCTCATCACGGACATGAATCTGGTGGTATCCTGATCGAAGATCAATCTTCGAAAAATAGATAGCTCCATCCAAATCATCTAATAGCTCATCTATGCAAGGGATGGGATACCTATTCTTGATAGTCTTCTTGTTGAGAGAATGGTAATTAATTCACATCCTAATGGTCACATCATTCTTCACCAATACAACCAAAGAAGTAAAAGGGCTATAACTAGGACATATGTGTCCCATATCCAATATCTCTCTAGTTGCCTTCTCTATCTCATCCTTGAATTTATTAGGATGGCGATAAGGATTAGTAATCACAGGATTGGTACCCTCCTCTAGCTCTATGACATGCTCAAATCCCATGTCTAGTGGTCTACCTAGAGGAATGTCACCAAAAATTGGGTCGTGCTTATCCAATACTTATTAGATATCGACATGAAAGGGGTATCCACTATTTGAAGAATATTTGGATGAGATGAAGCACTGGGTTTCCCAAAAAACCTCTCTATTTCTAACAATAGACTCCATCCTATGTGCTAAAACAACTCTAGGCCCACCATCAGAAAGATCCCTAAGCACAATCTTCTTCCCATCCACTATAAACTCTAACTCCATCCACTTGAAATTCTACACATACCTACCAAGGGACTGTAGCCATTGAATACCCAACACTTCATCAATCTCACCAAGACCAACTACATAGAAATCATCAGTCAATGTGTATTCTCCCATCCGGATACTAAGCTGAGGAATCCTCTTAGTGCAACTCATAGCAAATCTATCTGCAACTCATACATTTAACCCCTCAAATTCCTCAACTTGTAATATTTGCTTCACAGCCAACCCCGCATCTATGAAGTTGTGTGTAGCTCCACTGTCTATCAAACAAACCATCTACTATTGATTAACTAAAAATAGAACTAGTACTATGGATGTATAACCACTAATTAATCTAATATAGGAGGACTAAAATGTTGTATGAATGACGGAAATAGTATGGAATAATTGTAAATAATCATACTAAGTGAAATAAAACCCTAAATATGCAAGGAAGTAAGGAAGAATGACTTAGCTAATTAAAGAATATTATCACAAGTTGTCACAGGTCTGACTGTAAATTCCAGGTGCAAGAATGGTCACTCATAAGTCTCGAAAAGGCCAAATCTGGAGGATCTGAGCAGACTGAGGCACCTGGGAAGGTACTGGGGAACCCCAAGGTTCCTTGGTCTAGAGATTAGGTGCCCTAGTTTCTGTAAAATCTTCAAAACTAATTTCCACAGGGTCACGAGATGACCTGAAACACTGCATGCATGTCGCACTAGATTTGTTGGGTTGCGCCGAGTGTGTGAAATATGAAAAGATGAAGGAATGACTTGTATATAACAAAGAAGTATCAAAACCCTAAAAATAAAGATGCAAAATGAATGGATCGGACTGACCTCAACCACCAAACTAGTGGTCTTATCACTCAATGTTACACTACATTTCAGACCCAGATGTAGTTATGGTGTATGTCTGTATGTCGTACCATAGGTGCTCTTGTGCCAGTCGCACTTTGTGAAGTAACAAGAAATAATAAGGATAGAAAATTAAATAGCATGTTTGCATGAAATAGAATAGAATCCTTCCCCTATAATGTGTGTGTTGATTTAGATCTCCTAGCCTTGATGCATGTCACTATGTGGATGTAACTCTACATGGAGTGATAGTAATATGTGACGTCAAGGCCCTCATTATGGTCTCATAAATTTGTACTTATAGAGTTCTCTTGCTCTAATTTCACAATTAACCCCAACATGGCCAACTAGGAAAAAGATAAGGATGAAAAATGGCTAAAAAGACCCCAAAAAGAAGCGGGAAAGTGGAACATGGATCAGGGTGTCCCAGGTGGGACCAGGGTGCCCTGGGGCACCCCAGTTTAGGCTAAAATGATAGGATAGTTGCGAAATAGGTGGATATGTATAGAAAAATACGTGAGAATGACAAAATAAAATATCAAAATAAGATGGCAAAAAGGTGGGATTAATTAGTACTTTCTTCACTTGAGAACCCTCTAAATAGTAATATGAGACTGAGCTAAATAATGCCTAAAGTGCATGTTTTTGTGTCTACATCTACTGTCATCACCAATCCGGCACTATGATAATTATTCACCGGGAACTCCTCATGCTATGATTATTTACTAATGCACAGACTTTAGTTTGGTGGATGTAATCTGGAAGCAAAACAACAACCGAACACAAGAATACCATTGACTATGATAAGACAGAATGACGACAAATTTGAGATATCAAAATAAATTATAATATTAACATGAAATTGTTACAATCTCACCCATGAGATACTTCAACAAGACTATGGGAGAAACTTTACAATTACACCTCTTGATGGCTTCTTCAACACACCTTTAACGGATGGCTTCCTTCGCACACTTACTACAATATTTCTCACTACTTCTTTCTATGCTAAATGAGGGGGGTGGCCTCTCTATTTATAGAACTTCCAAGCTTATTCATCCTATCTGTAAGATAGGATAAGAAATCCACTCTGACGAATCATATTCCATACCTTAACTCTTATCTGTACATGTAGGCTTATCTGTTAAGATAAGATAAACCTTATCATTTTACATGGGTTCCACATTTTTAGACTTTTTACAAATAAAATACACAAAATATTTATGACCTCACTCCTTGTCTTTATTACCAATATAATATTTCTAATTCCTAATCATGTAGACCCTACTTCTCTAATTACCCAAACTTTGACATTTTAGCATTACCGGACCACTTACGACAAATATTTACTTTTTACAACATTCCTATTGTACTTTGACTATTACCGTACTCCACATTATTGGCGACACCATACTGACGGCGTTGTTATCTTCTATCAGACGCTACTACTAATTATACTTAACACCATCCTATTCCTAATACATACATTAATGAAATAGAAATTATGGAGAAAAATTTTAGTGTCGACATCTTCCCCCTTCCTAGCTTCCACTCCGTCCTCGGAGTAGACTATTCTGGTGCTTGGAAAATCTTCAACTTGTCATGGTTGACCCATTTCGTAATGGGAGTGCCATCCAAAAAGGTAGGAAAAAATTCAGTCCATTGTTCCCTTCTTATAAGGCCATTACAAATACAAGATCGTTTAAACTCTTGAATGAAAGAAGAAGCATCTTCATTAGATTGAGCTGAAAAAATAGGAATCTTTCCCATTTTCAAAAGTAACCACCGTGAAATACCAACCCACAAGTACAATTAACAAGACTTATGTGCACAAATAATTGGAATCACTATACTAGAAAGTGACTTTACACCTTTCTACAGTAAAATAGAAATGACCACGGTAAACTATGGTAAAACTTGACTTACTGCGGTAAAAACTGACTTTACTGTGGTAAACACTATTCATGGTAAAAAGTGAAGTTACTGCGGTAAATACTATTCATGGTAAAAAGTGACTTTACTGCGGTAATTACTATTCCCAGCAAAAAGGACTTTACCAGGGTAACTACTATTCATGACAAAAATAACTTTAACATGGTAACTACTATTCACGGTAAAAATGACTTTACCATGGTAACTACTATGCATAGTAAAAACAAGGTTACCCTCCAATTATTTTGGCCTAAGTGGGAATATCTCTCCAGAAAATCCACCAACGAGGAATGGTCCCGGCAACGGAACCAAAATGTCATCACCAATTCGGCACTATGATAATTATTCACCGGGAACTCCTCGTGCTATGATTATTTACTAATGCACAGACTTTACTTTGGTGGATGTAATCTGGAAGCAAAACAACAACCGAACACAAGAATACCATTGACTATGATAAGACAGAAATGACGACAAATCTGAAATATCAAAATAAATTATAATATTAACATGAAACTGTTACAATATCACCCATGAGATACTTCAACAAGACTATGGGAGAAACTTTACAATTACACCTCTTGATGGCTTCTTCAACACACCTTTAACTGATGGCTTCCTTCGCACACTTACTACAATATTTCTCACTACTTCTTTCTATGCTAAATGAGGGGGGTGGCCTCTCTATTTATAGAACTTCTAGGCTTTATCCATCCTATCTGTAAGATAGGATAAGAAATCCACTCTGACGAATCATATTCCATACCTTAACTCTTATCTGTACATGTAGGCTTATCTGTTAAGATAAGATAAACCTTATCATTTTACATGGGTTCCACATTTTTAGACTTTTTACAAATAAAATACACAAAATATTTATGACCTCACTCCTTGTCTTTATTACCAATATAATATTTCTAATTCCTAATCATGTAGACCCTACTTCTCTAATTACCCAAACTTTGACATTTTAACATTACCGGACCACTTACGACAAATTTTTACTTTTTACAACATTCCTATTGTACTTTGACTATTTCCGTTACTCCACATTATTGGCGACACCGTACTGACGGCGCTGTTATCTTCTATCAGACGTTACTACTAATTATACTTAACAACATCCTATTCCTAATACATACATTAATGAAATAGAAATTATGGAGAAAAATTTTAGTTTCGACATCTTCCCCCTTCTTAGCTTCTACTCCGTCCTCGGAGTAGACTATTCTGGTGCTTGGAAAATCTTCAACTTGTCGTGGTTGACCCATTTCGTAATGGGAGTGCCATCCAAAAAGGTAGGAAAAAAATTCAGTCCATTGTTCCCTTCTTCTAAGGCCATTACAAATATAAGATCGTTTAAACTCTTGAATGAAAGAAGAAGCATCTTCATTAGATTGAGCTGAAAAAATAGGAATCTTTCCCATTTTCAAAAGTAACCACCGTGAAAATACCAACCCACAAGTACAATTAACAAGACTTATGTGGACAAATAATTAGAATCACTATACTAGAAAGTGACTTTACACCTTTCTACAGTAAAATAGAAATGACCATGGTAAACTATGGTAAAACTTGACTTACTACGGTAAAAATTGATTTTACTGTGGTAAACACTATTCATGATAAAAAGTGAAGTCACTGCGGTAAATACTATTAATGGTAAAAAGTGACTTTACTGCGGTAATTACTATTCCCAGCAAAAAAGGACTTTACCAGGGGTAACCTACTATTCATGACAAAAATAACTTTAACATGGTAACTACTATTCCACAGTAAAAATGACTTTACCATGGGTAACTACTATGCATAGTAAAAACAAGGTTACCCTCCAATTAATTTTGGCCTAAGTGGGCAATATCTCTCCAGAAAATCCACCAACGAGGAATGGTCCCCGGCAACGGAACCAAAATGTCATTACCAATTCGGCACTATGATAATTCTTCACCGGGAACTCCTCGTGCTATGATTATTTACTAATGCACAGACTTTACTTTGGTGGATGTAATCTGGAAGCAAAACAACAACCGAACAACAAAGAATACCATTGACTATGATAAGACAGAATGACGACAAATCTGAAATATCAAAATAAATTATAATATTAACATGAAACTGTTACAATCTCACCCATGAGATACTTCAACAAGACTATGGGAGAAACTTTACAATTACACCTCTTGATGACTTCTTCAACACACCTTTAACTGATGGCTTTCCTTCGCACACTTACTACAATATTTCTCACTACTTTTTTCTATGCTAAATGAGGGGGGTGGCCTCTCTATTTATAGAACTTCTAGGCTTATCCATCCTATCTGTAAGATAGGATAAGAAATCCACTCTGACGAATCATATTCCATACCTTAACTCTTATCTGTACATGTAGGCTTATCTGTTAAGATAAGATAAACCTTATCATTTTACATGGGTTCCACATTTTTAGACTTTTTTACAAATAAAATACACAAAATATTTATGACCTCACTCCTTGTCTTTATTACCAATATAATATTTCTAATTCCTAATCATGTAGACCCTACTTCTCTAATTACCCAAACTTTGACATTTTAACATTACCGGACCACTTACGACAAATTTTTACTTTTTACAACATTCCTATTGTACTTTGACTATTACCGTACTCCACATTATTGGCGACACCGTACTGACGGCGCTGTTATCTTCTATCAGACGCTACTACTAATTATACTTAACAACATCCTATTCCTAATACATACATTAATGAAATAGAAATTATGGAGGAAAATTTTAGTGTCGACATCTTCCCCCTTCTTAGCTTCTACTCCGTCCTCGGAGTAGACTATTCTGGTGCTTGGAAAATCTTCAACTTGTCGTGGTTGACCCATTTCGTAATGGGAGTGCCATCCAAAAAGGTAGGAAAAAATTCAGTCCATTGTTCCCTTCTTATAAGGCCATTACAAATACAAGATCGTTTAAACTCTTGAATGAAAGAAGAAGCATCTTCATTAGATTGAGCTGAAAAAATAGGATTCTTTCCCATTTTCAAAAGTAACCACCGTGAAATACCAACCCACAAGTATAATTAACAAGACTTATGTGTACAAATAATTAGAATCACTATACTAGAAAGTGACTTTACACCTTTCTACAGTAAAATAGAAATGACCATGGTAAACTATGGTAAAACTTGACCTTACTACGGTAAAAGTTGATTTTACTGTGGTAAACACTATTCACGATAAAAAGTGAAGTCACTGCGGTAAATACTATTAACGGTAAAAAAGTGACTTTACTGCGGTAATTACTATTCCCAGCAAAAAAGACTTTACCAGGGTAACTACTATTCATGGCAAAAAATGACTTTAACATGGTAACTACTATTCACAGTAAAAATGACTTTACCATGGTAACTACTATGCATAGTAAAAACAAGGTTACCCTCCAATTAATTTTTGCCTAAGTGGGAATATCTCTCCAGAAAATCCACCAACGAGGAATGATCCCGGCAACGGAACCAAAATGTCATCGACCAATCCAGGCACTATGATAATTCTTCACCGGGAACTCCTCGTGCTATGATTATTTACTAATGCACAAACTTTACTTTGGTGGATGTAATCTGGAAGTAAAACAACAACCGAACACAAGAATACCATTGACTATGATAAGACAGAATGACGACAAATCTGAAATATCAAAATAAATTATAATATTAACATGAAACTGTTACAATCTCACCCATGAGATACTTCAACAAGACTATGGGAGAAAACTTTACAATTACACCTCTTGATGACTTCTTCAACACACCTTTAACTGATGGCTTCCTTTGCACACTTCCTACAATATTTCTCACTACTTCTTTTCTATGCTAAATGAGGGGGGGTGGCCTCTCTATTTATAGAACTTCCAGGTTTATCCATCATATCTGTAAGATAGGATAAGAAATCCACTCTGACGAATCATATTCCATACCTTAACTCTTATCTGTACATGTAGGCTTATCTGTTAAGATAAGATAAACCTTATCATTTTACATGGGTTCCACATTTTTAGACTTTTTACAAATAAAATACACAAAATATTTATGACCTCACTCCTTGTCTTTATTACCAATATAATATTTCTAATTCCTAATCATGTAGACCCTACTTCTCTAATTACCCAAACTTTGACATTTTAACATTACCGGACCACTTACGATAAATATTTACTTTTTACAACATTCCTATTGTACTTTGACTATTACCGTACTCCACATTATTGGCGACACCGTACTGACGGCACTGTTATCTTCTATCAGACGCTACTACTAATTATACTTAACAACATCCTATTCCTAATACATACATTAATGAAATAGAAATTATGGAGGAAAAATTTTAGTGTCGACATCTTCCCCCTTCTTAGCTTCTACTCCGTCCTCGGAGTAGACTATTCTGGTGCTTGGAAAATCTTCAACTTGTCGTGGTTGACCCATTTCGTAATGGGAGTGCCATCCAAAAAAGGTAGGAAAAAATTCAGTCCATTGTTCCCTTCTTATAAGGCCAGTACAAATACAAGATCGTTTAAACTCTTGAATGAAAGAAGAAGCATCTTCATTAGATTGAGCTGAAAAAATAGGAATCTTTCCCATTTTCAAAAGTAACCACCGTGAAATACCAACCCACAAGTACAATTAACAAGACTTATGTGCACAAATAATTGGAATCACTATACTAGAAAGTGACTTTACACCTTTCTACAGTAAAATAGAAATGACCATGGTAAACTATGGTAAAACTTGACTTACTACGGTAAAAATTGACTTTACTGTGGTAAACACTATTCATGGTAAAAAGTGAAGTTACTGCTGTAAATACTATTCACGGTAAAAAGTGACTTTACTGTGGTAATTACTATTCCCAGCAAAAAAGACTTTACCAGGGTAACTACTATTCATGGCAAAAATGACTTTAACATGGTAACTACTATTCACGGTAAAAATGACTTTACCATGGTAACTACTATGCATAGTAAAAACAAGGTTACCCTCCAATTAATTTTGGCCTAAGTGGGAATATCTCTCCAGAAAATCCACCAACGAGGAATGGTCCCGGCAACGGAACCAAAATGTCATCACCAATCCGGCACTATGATAATTATTCACCGGGAACTCCTCGTGCTATGATTATTTACTAATGCACAGACTTTAGTTTGGTGGATGTAATCTGGAAGTAAAACAACAACCGAACACAAGAATACCATTGACTATGATAAGACAGAATGACGACAAATTTGAAATATCAAAATAAATTATAATATTAACATGAAACTGTTACAATCTCACCCATGAGATACTTCAACAAGACTATGGGAGAAACTTTACAATTACACCTCTTGATGGCTTCTTCAACACACCTTTAACTGATGGCTTCCTTCGCACACTTCCTACAATATTTCTCACTACTTCTTTCTATGCTAAATGAGGGGGGTGGCCTCTCTATTTATAGAACTTCCAGGCTTATCCATCCTATCTGTAAGATAGGATAAGAAATCCACTCTGACGAATCATATTCCATACCTTAACTCTTATCTGTACATGTAGGCTTATCTGTTAAGATAAGATAAACCTTATCATTTTACATGGGTTCCACATTTTTAGACTTTTTACTAATAAAATACACAAAATATTTATGACCTCACTCCTTGTCTTTATTACCAATATAATATTTCTAATTCCTAATCATGTAGACCCTACTTCTCTAATTACCCAAACTTTGACATTTTAACATTACCGGACCACTTACGACAAATATTTACTTTTTACAACATTCCTATTGTACTTTGACTATTACCGTACTCCACATTATTGGCGACACCGTACTGACGGCGTTGTTATCTTCTATTAGACGCTACTACTAATTATACTTAACAACATCCTATTCCTAATACATACATTAATGAAATAGAAATTATGGATGAAAATTTTAGTGTCGACACTACCCCTTTATTACTCCTTTTAGTTGAAAAGGATGGTATCTAAGGACTCCTGAAAGTTAAGCAATAGTAACATTGGATGAATATGATGCCTCATTCTCTCCAAGCTCTATCTAGGGTTGCTCCTCATGTGTATCATGACTACTATCATTGCCCTCTACATCTATATCATGTAAGTGCTCATCATACTCATTTGAAACCACCTCAATGAGGTGCACCTTGCCTTTACCAAGGAAGTGATGTCCAAGCTCCTAATGATCATTACAAATAAAGTAAAGCTTCTTCCTCCTCAACTCATTACGAGTATCCTGATCCACCTTAAGAGGGGGTGCACTTTTCTGTTGAATAGTAGAGCAATGAAATGGTCTGGATCTCATGGAAAAATTCTTATTGGGTTGAAAAGAAGTGGGGGATGTGTCTAAATCTAATGCCATATGAATGGCATCATGCAATTCCTCATATTAAAGATCCTTGACCAATCCTCTCATCTTATCATGAAGCCCCCCTATAAATAGCATCATTACCCTTTTTTCAGGCATCTCTGAAACAATCACTATTATGCGCTAAAATTCTTGATGTAGGCATCAACATGTCCACTCTAACGGAGTTGTGCCAAATCTCTATAGTATAGCTCCACGTCCTTGCAGTCAAATCTTGCAATCAATCTCTCATTGAACTCCTTGTAAGACCTCGGAAGATCATGGTTATGTGTGACCAGCCCATGATGCCACCAATCATATGCTACTCCCTTAAGGTGTAGAGTGGAAAACTAAATAGCCTCCTACTCGTGCATAGGCTTAAGGGTAAGATACATACGGAGCTTATGAATCCAAGCTCTAGCACTAATCTTTCCACTCTCATAAAATGTGGAAAGATTCACCTTGTTGGTAGCCTACTTCAGCTCCTTATTCTAATGTGATCTAGGCCTCTTATCTTGTCTAGCCCTCAAACTATCTCTTCTATGCACAATACTACAGAAGGAGAAAAACATCTCTCACATGATGTGGTAAATTCCTCAAATCATCACTAGTTATCACAACATTTTCTTGGAAGACCACTCCTTCAAGTGGATCTTCAATCTTTGGTGTTTCATCTCTAGGTAAGAAATTGGGCTACATAGGCCTATTTGTTATCCGGGTAGGCCTCCTCTCATCTGTATGAGTGTGCCTCCTCACATGGCGTAGAGATACCCTCACACTGTCAATCTCTAAAGGTGATCTACTATGCCTCTTGTAACTACTAGAAACTAATATGGATCTGCCTCTCTTGTCATATTTATCTCTTCACCTATCTAATGCCATCTTGTGCAGAGTAGAGCTCATACGTTCCATGGACCGAATCAGCCGCTGCTGGGTGGTTATCATTGTCCTAAAAAGTTCTATGTTTGGATCTAATTTCTCATCTTGGGGAGGGCTATGAAGATAATCTTGTCTATCACCCATGGTTTTAGCTCCAACACTTGTTTCAAGACCATCCTCTAGTCATGTTCATCTGCGTGAGTAATACTAGTGTGGACTAATCTCTTGCGGTTACATAGAATCAAATTAGAACCTTGCAGGGTAGCAGGATCATTGGATTTTTTTATAAAATTTCTCTCACAAGTTGGGAGAATACACTACTCTGATACCATTGAAAGATCCCCACCGTTGAACCTGTATTTTTACTTTTAAAAAATGATAAAATAAACCATGCAATACCCAATTGAGACTACTGCAATAATTTACTGGAAATGGCGACTAGGGTTTATTGGAAAATCATCCACAAACATTACTCAAATAAATTTATTTCTAACAAAAATTGATTACTAGATTTTTAGCAGCCCAAATATGTATCACTTCTGATTTTTTTAGGTAAATAATGACTACAAATAGTACAAAAATCTGCATAAAAATATAACTGAAAATACCTCTTGGAACCCTCCAAAAAACTCTAAAATTTATTCCTCTAGATCCAAAAACAACAGTACAATAGACGGCTTACAAATCAGGTCTAGAAATACCTCTAAAATAGCATAGAATAACCAAAAAGTGAGTCACCCAACACTAGAACAACTGATAACTATTGTTGTAAATTTATTCTTCAACACACGTTGCTGGAATATTAAAAATTGGCGGAGATCAAAAGAGTTCGTTGAATAGGAATCCCCCCCATTGCTCTTGGGGTTTTCATCCACAAGAGTTGATGAATCCTAAGGGTTTTCGTCCTTGGATTTATTTACAAAAATCTCAAATCTTCCAATGTAAGAGTGAAATATCAAATGAATATGGAATGCCCTCTAAGCAGGATGACTTCTTCTTTATATAGGAAATGGGACCTAAGGTGAACTCCATCACATCCAATGAGCTTCTTTCCCTTCATTGCACTCCCCTAGGCCAAGTCACATTTTATAAAGGAGCCTTAGACACACTTTTTCTATTTTTTTGACCTCGTGGAGAAAATCGCATTTTCCCTTAGAAATTACAATTTAATTAAGTGCTTTTATTTAAATGCACTTTCCTAAGTTCTATTTTAAAGTTAAGTTTATTAATTTATTAAATGTGCTTTTATAATGTTATATTTTAATTTTTGCACAATATAATAAAATTAATACAACTTAAGTCACCCTTGAACTCACCCTTTGGCTGTCGAGTAGACAAAATTGGGCCAAAGGTCTTCAATAAAATTATTCAAGGAGGGACATTACAAAAAGGCCGAATACCAAAAAGATAAGATACTCAAACAGATAAAAAGGACCCAAAAAGTGAGAGTAAAGTGTAAAGAGGACGAGGGCGCTCAGAGGGGACGACGGTGCCTGTCGTTGGCGTCCAAGTTGGGAGCTCCAATTCAGAAAAGGTAAAACTGAAGTATGAAAAGACAGAATGGGCCAATAAAGGTGCAAGATTGAAAGTAGCAAGAGAAAGCAACAAAAGATGTCCAAAGACATGGGTTAATTATTACTTTTTCATACTTAGGAACCATGTGAATAGTACTATGTGATCGAGACTAGATAATTACCCAAAGTGCATGATTTTGTGTCTACATTTTACCCCACTTTATGTTGGTGAGCAGAAGAATTATCTTTAACATAAATTAGATAGAGATGCATACCTAATATCCATGTAGATTTATGTAGAAAGTGTGTCGAGGGACTAGATAAAGTGTGGAGTGATAAAAAGGTGGAGCGTAGAGACTAAAGATGTAAAAGTGTAAAAAGTAATGAGAATGAACCTAGGGCATAAGCGCGTGTGTATATGTTGATGTGTGTGATGTACATGTTGTTAGTATCAATGTGTGTGGTGTCGAGTGATGTTGTTTTTGATGTTGACTACTTGCTTCCCATATGGACAGACCTGTAAAATACAAGATGATCAAGTAGTCAAATACACATGTATATGTATAAAAATGTGTATAAATATGCATTTATGTATGTAAAATGCATGTAATGAAAGTATGAAAATGAAAAAGAAACATGTGCACCTAATCTGTGATGAGAAAAAGGGTATAGAAAGGATTCTATCGATGAAGTGTGATTTTTTTGGGAAATATCATGCCACTAGCCAAAGAAGTATAGGGAGGAAAGTCCAATTTATCCTCTAACCTTTAATTGCTTCCTAAATTGAAGAGATCATTGTATTGTACCACAGTCACCCTACTGACATCTGGTAAGGAACAATGCCAACATGGGTATAGCATACCGACGTTGGTCATTGTCATCTTATGGCAACCTTTTCTATCTCCCACTAGATATTCAATATCTCCTAGCAATTTACACATCAGACAAAACAAAACCCTACTCTCATATAGAAATCATTAATACCACTAACAAAACTTGAAGTAAACCCTTGCTCTGAAAATTGAAGCCATCGCTTTGATACCAGTTGTTGGCAATAATTTGTGTAGCGGAAGTGTGATATGATTCAATAACAAACCAAATCATGCAAATACGAAAGTAGACAATTCCCCAAAATCTATCGCAGTGGAAACATATACTAGAAAATCCAAATCAAAACAAATTACAAACACATAACACAGTATGTACCATGGTTCACCCAATGTGGGCTACATCCACCAAAGATAGAGATCTCAATATATATACAATGAACAAGAGTATAAAAAAACTCTTCCATACAAGAGTACAATGCATTTCTCCAAGAGTATCTCCTCCTCCATATCTGTAAATAGATCTACATGAGTGCACTACAACTATGCCTCCAAACCACCTCCAGATATCACATAACCAGGAATTATTGCATCTCCAAACTGTGCAACCAAGCTCTCCTGTGAATCTGCAAACAAGACCTCTCAAATGGGTCTACCAATGTGCAACCATAACTATGCACCAATAATTAAGTCTCTACTCCATCACTGCATCAACCTGTGTAAACAAGAAGACAACCTCCTCTCCAGTATCTATATTTTTTCATGTACCCACAAGCTATCCAATCAGCTACAATAATAGATCTCTATGGACTAACAATACATTATGATCTCAAGGATCTACAAGGAGAAACCCTATGTGTTTTTCATACTATGCAAGTTGTTACATTGAGACAAAACAATACAAAGGAAATATAGTAGAAGACATTACCCTCTTCTCACCATTCAGATGTACCTACCATTTCTTTCTATCCAACTTCTCTTTATGAAATATTTGTCTTCATGCAATCTTTTTTTTCTTTTTCTTCTTCTTCATCATCTCAACCAAGGAGAATCAATAGTCTTACTCAATTCTACTTCTAACCCTAGTTTTCTAGCTTATATAAGCATATAAAAACTTAGGGCATCTTAACTATGCATTTACAACCTTTAGATCACCTTATATCAAAGTTTGTATCTAATCCTGTGTCTAAAATAAAAACATAAATGCATAGGTAACCAATGCCGGTTGATTCTAGGTGACCAATGTTGGTTACCCAACCTATGTCGGTTGCTCCCAGGTGACCGACATCGGTTATCCAACCAATGTTGGTTACTATGTAAACTTGCAAGTTTGTAAATCGTTTATCATTGTTGGTTGGGTAACTAGCGTCAGTCACCAAGAATCAACCGGCATCAATTAGGTAACTAGCATCAGTTACCTGTGCATTCATGTTTTTATTTTAGACGCGGGATTAGGTCCAACCTTTGATTACAAAGGTGATATAAAGGTTTTAATTGCATGCAAACATTCCCTAAGTTTGCTTATATAAGCTATAAAACTAGGGTTAGAAGTAGAATTGAGTAAGAATATTGATTCTCCTTGGTTGAGATGGTGAAGAAGAAGAAAAAGAAAAAAAGGTTGCATGAAGACAGAGCTTCCATGGAGAGAAGTTGGACAGAAGGAAATGGCAGGTACATCTGAATGGTGAGAAGAGGGTAATGTCTTCTACTGTATTTCCTTTGTATTGTTTTGTCTCAATGTAATGGCTTGCATAGTATGCAAAGCACATAGGGTTTCTTCTTGTAGATCCACATGTTGTTGTGAGATCTTGTATTGTAGATCCATGAGATCATGTTGTATTTTTGGTCCATAGAGATCTAGTATTGTATCTCATTGGATAGCTTTTGGGTATGTGATAGTATCCAGATATTGTAGAGGAGGTTGTCTTCTTGTTTTCACAGGTTGATGCAATGATGGAGGAGAGACTTACTTCTTGGTGCACAGTTATGGTTGCACATTGGTAGACCCATTTGAGAGGTCTTGTTTGTAGATTCACAGGAGAGCTTGGTTGCACAGTTTGGAGATGCAATAGTTCCTGGTTATGTGAGATCTGGTGGTGGTTTGGAGGCACAGTTGTAGTGCACTCATGTAGATCCATTTAGAGACCTGGAGGAGGAGATACTCTTGGAGAGATGCATTATACTCTTGTGGGAAGAGTTGGTTTGTACTCTTGTTTATTATATATATTGAGATCTCTATCTTTGGTGGATGTAGCCCACATTGGGTGAACCATGGTACATGTTGTGTTATGTGTGTGTACTTTGTTTTGATTTGGATTTTTTAGTATATGTTTCCACTGCTATAGATTTTAGGGAATTTTCTACTTCTGTATTTGCATGATTTGGTTTGTTATTGAATCATATCACTATTTCGCATTCAAGTCCTATTCCCAACAACTGGTATCAAAGCGATGGATTTAGTTTTCAGAGTAAGGTTTTGCTTCATGGTTTTGTTAGTGGTATTACTGACAGTTGTATGAGAGCAGGGTTTTGTTTTTCTTGATGTGTAAATCACAGG
This sequence comes from Taxus chinensis, assembly GCA_019776745.2. NCBI lineage: Eukaryota > Viridiplantae > Streptophyta > Pinopsida > Cupressales > Taxaceae > Taxus > Taxus chinensis. The sequence continues at coordinate 329,876,060 of CM034146.1, forward strand.
GAGATATTTAATATCAAGTGGGAGATGGAAATGTAAGGTTGCTAGAAAATATAGTGACCGACTGTTGGTATGCTATACCGATGTTGATACTTGTTAACTTATGTCCGAAAGGTGATCGCGGTCGGTTAGTTAGTGACCATGATCGATTAGTGGGACACCGGTGTTGGTGACCTGGTTTAATAATAAAATAATAGATCTGAATTAATTTGAGAAGATGCAGTGAATGTGTCTTGATTGCTGAGGTGTCCCTAGTTCTTGGAGGCACATGCATGTTGGTCAAAATTGTAGATCCAAATTATAGAGGTATGGTTTTGTTATCTTGGTATTGCAGTGCTTGTATGTTTTAGTTACACATGCATGTTTGGGATTGAAGATCTGAGTAAGAGATAGAGGATCAGTTATGCATCCTTGGTGCAGTTAGATGCACAAGCTTCATTAGAGAGGCATAATATAATAACATAGAATGAAGATGGGGCTTCCATCAGAGAGGTAAGTACTTTGGTTAAAGATGTGGGTGAGTGTCTTGGTGCTGGTAAGGTGATGTATTTCATCTTGGTGTAGTTTTATTTCATGTATTATTGTTGTAAAGTTTTTGTGCAAGATTTGGGTGCTTCTTGAAATGACTGGCTCAGTACAACTATCAGCTTTGGTCAGAGTAAGCACCTGGTTTGGTGTACTATGCCAATTTGTGGCATTGTGTTAGTTCTAGTAGCACTGATGTCGGTTAGTGAACCAAAATTGGTCACAGAGGAACCGGTACCGGTCAAAAGGATGAGGGTGGTCTCTGTGATAACAAGTTTGTACTGGGTTTTTGTAGCAGAAGAGGGCATGAAAGGTTTAGTGTCCATTTTGGAGGATCAGGTTTCTTGCATAGAGTGTACAGGAAGAAACAGAGTAGATCACTTCAATGTTTGAATCAGAAAGAGGACAGAGTTGGCTCGGTGAGTCTAGTGAGACTTGGGTCAAATTCAGGTATCTCTATATGGTTCATGTTTTATTTATTTTGTTTGAAGAAACTGGTATTATGTTTGGATTGTGTGCATAAGTAAAATATGCACCATGGATATTTGGTGAGTTTGAATTTTATTTTTGGGATGTGTTGGAATCTTGAGGACAAGGGTATCTAGTCTAAGGATGAGATCCTCAATGAAAATTCATGTTTAGACACAATTGCAGGTAACGAGAGATGTTGAGTACACATGGATGAAAATAAGGTGGTTCAACCTACTTCACAAGAAGTCCAAAATTTTGTGATGTAGAAGTATTCTTTGATAAGAAGGGAATCAATTTTATATTTTCTTTCATTTGTTTTATTTCTCACTGATATATATTGGAGATTTTGAGCTTGGTGATTAGAGGCAGTGCAAGGGAGTTCATGTTGAGTGGGAGCAAGCCATGGTTGTTGGCATTGCAGGTTGGAAACATATGCACGTGCGGAGTGAGAGGAGAATGCTAATATTCAGAGTGCCATGAGGCACAATTTGTTTTGGAGGACATTCATGGTTTTGCAGGTATTTTGTGTTTAGTACATGACGACATCACTTCTAGTTTTATTTTGTAGTTCCTGGATATCCTTATGTGATGGCAGTTGATGGTTGTTCAGCTGGGTTAAGAAGAGAGAGTAATGTTTTAGAGTTTGAAGGGTGTAAGAAGGAAAATCTATTTGTTATAGTTGCCCAGTATTGGCAGGATCTTCCGTGGTCGATCAAGTTACATGTGTGACAAGTAGTGTGTATTTAAATTTTATTGATGTTGCCCTTGTTTTCTTTCATCTTGGATGGTTGTGCAGTATGTTGATGACATTTTTTCTGGTATTTGCACTAGTTATTAGTAGCATGGTTAGCATGGTTGTTTTTGTTGACATTGATTAGCACAGGATTCATGTGTGGCCTTGGAGTTAGTCGGTGAAAGACTTGGAGCTTCTGGAGAGCCTGGTGATATGGATGGATGTACATGGTGAGTTTATACATGTGGATAGATTCTATTTTGTGAGTCTATGATGATGCAGATATTTATTTTGCACATGGATGCCTATGAGCATGGTTTATATGCCCTTGAGCATGAGTAGGGGATGTTTTTATTTCCTCTTATTACTATGTTACTCCATGATAGATATGTTTTCTACAGATGGTTGTCTTGGACATGCAAGTTGTTTATGCAGGGTTGGATTTGTAGAATGTAGTGTTTGGATTCTTTGAGTTATGTAGGTGTTGTGGATTGATCACCCACTAGTTGCATGTAGAACTCATTTGGGTTGTCTTTACCCAGGATCTTGTTTTGCTTATGCATATTCCAGTTTGACTTGTCTTTGGTCAGTTGCATTGGTGGTTACATGGAGACATGGATAGATGGTTGGAGAACATGGTTGGTTTTATAGGTATGGCTATGGTTGCGATTGAAGCTCAATATTTCAGTTTGAGTGGGAGCTCTTGCAGGTGTGTTAGTCATGGTGGCTTGGTTGCATGAGAGGCTTGGTGTTATGATTCAGTGGGAGCTTGATGTATGGATAGCTCATGTATCACGGATCAGTAGTAGCTTCATGCAGGTATATGGTAAGTCACATTTTGTTATCTTCTTGGTTTTAGAAGATGGTTTAATCTTCCTAATTTTTGAGAGAATTGTTGAAGTAAAGAATAGTTGTTCTTCACGGTATGTAGAGGATGGTAATGTACAGGTACATGTTCAGAAATTTATCTCCAAGTGGGTAATTGTTGAGTTGTGGAGCTAAATTGCTTCACAAATAGCTGATTTAAAAACTTGTTGGTTTATATAGTAACCAACATCGGTCAGGGAATCAACTGGTTCGGTCACCTGGGAGACTGGCATCATTGGGTTACCGGATTGTCAGTCACTTAGGAGGAACTGACATTGGTCAGGTAACCAACATTGGTTACCTATGTGTTTATGTTTTTATTTTAAATGTGGGATTAGATCCAACCTTTGATTAAAAGGTGATATAAAGGTTGTAAATGCATAGCTAAGATGCCCTAAGTTTATATATGCTTATATAAGCTTAGAAAACTAGGGTTAAAGGTTAGATTGAGAATTGAGGAAGAATATTGATTTTCCTTGGTTAAGATGAAGAAGAAGAAAAAGAAAAAGGGGATTTCATGAAGACAAAACTTCCATGGAGAGAAGTTGGACAGAAGGAAATGACAGGTACATCTAAATGGTGAGAAGAGGGTAATGTCTTCTACTGTATTTCCTTTGTATTGTTATGTCTCAATGTAATGGCTTGCATAGTATGCAAAGAACATAGGGTTTCTTCTTGTAGATCCACATGTTGTTGTGAGATCTTGTATTGTAGATCCATGAGATCATGTTGTATTGTTGGTCCATAGAGATCTAGTATTGTAGCTCATTGGATAGCTTGTGGGTACGTGATAGTATCTAGATATTGTAGAGGAGGTTGTCTTCTTGTTTGCACAGGTTGATGTAGTGATGGAGGAGAGACTTAATTCTTGGTGCATAGTTATGGTTGCACATTGGTAGACCCATTTGAGAGGTCTTGTTTACATATTCACATGAGATCTTGGTTGCACAGTTTAGAGATGCAGTAGTTCCTGGTTATGTGAGATCTGGTGGTGGTTTGGAGGCATGGTTTGTAGTGCACTCATGTAGATCCGTTTAGAGATATGGAGGAGGATATACTCTTGGAAAGATGCATTATACTCTTGTGGGAAGAGTTGGTTTGTACTCTTGTTTATTATATATATTGAGATCTCTATCTTTGGTAGACGTAGCCCACATTGGGTGAACCACGGTACATGTTGTGTTATTTGTGTGTACTTTGTTTTGATTTGGATTTTCTAGTATATGCTTCCATTGTTGTAGATTTTGGGGAATTGTTTACTTCCGTATTTGCATGATTTGGTTTGTTATTGAATCACACCATCCAATGCCACGGTAGAAGAAGCGTAGGGAGGAATTTTTTTGGTGTCTATCCTATAACCTTTAACCATTTTCCACCATATGGAACACCACTTCAGTTGGTGTGTAAAAATGCATTTTCTAAAAGGACAATCTGCCCTATAAAAGCCATTGCGTGCAAGTTATGTAGACTATTTTGAGACCCAATCACTATGTAATTTCCCCTAGTTAGAAGTCACTCCAGGAAAGTCATCGTTGTACTAAGGACCTAAGTTTCAGTCTAAGCCTTAAATTGTGCTATATTGTAACTAGTATCATGGTGTGCTATTTATACTCATGTATGCGGTTATTGACTCACCCAAATGATGACCCCCCTCTTTGGGAGTGCATGCGACGTCATTGTAGGAGGATGCGGCCCAAAAGAGAGGACTAACCACTGAAAATGAAACTAATGCCCTGCAGGGGGAAGGGATGTACTTGGTAAAAACCAAGGCACACGTAAAAAAGTGGCTTAGGAGACAAGTTTTAGTATAAGAAAAGACAAACATGCATGTAAAAGACAACATGTATGTGTAAGCTAGACAAACAATATGCTAAGATGTAAAGTAAACACGTAAGAAGAAAATGTAGACCGTGAAAAATGGGTTGGAAACATGGGACATCACTCATGATGTCACAAGACAATCAAGGCCATAGTGGCTGCAAATAGACAAGTGTACACACAAGACAAAGGGCGAAGCCTGCATAAACAAAGGATACAAGCAAAGCAGAAAGTACAAACAATGTAATAGACAACCATGGAAGTAAGTAGACCTGCATAACAAATTTTGCACATGAAGCACCTGTTAGCATGTTAGAAAGATAAAAATTATGTCAAAGCGTGTATAATCGATAAAGTGTGATATGAAGTAAAAAATGAAACAATAGCACCTGTAGTGTACGAAAGTGGATGCCCCCAAGAGCTGTTATGGGACTGGTACTAGGTACTGTGCCAAGCATCCATGTTACATGTAATGGACCTGTATAATCTGTGATCACAACTAGAAAGCAAGTGAACGTGCATGTGTGTATGATAAAGATAATGACATACAAGATATCTATCTATCATGTGTAATAAGAGGGAACATGTAACAATATAAGTGCCAAGCAAGAGTATAAATGCAACCAAGATATGTATATATTGTGGATGAGATGAAATGGAATGCAATGTGAAATGATAGGAGCCAGTGCCCCCAAGTGGATGTGTATGTATGTATGAGATGAGGTTCATTTATTATGGCCCCTCAACAATCAAGAATGAACCATAAATAAGAGTAGTGCATCATCGGGAAATGGTTCGAACGATATGTGCGCTAGTAATGTGATAAAGTATGAGCGAATGTGTAGTGATGATATGTGAGAAAGCATGAGAGTTCATGTGTGAGATTTAGACCTAAGATGTATAATCTCATAGTCAAGTATGATCGTGGAGCTAGATGATGTATCCTCATAGGGTAATGATCACTAAAAGATGATGTAGAAGAAGTGATAAGATTTTAGCCATATAATTGTAGATCACTTAATGATGTGCAGAAGAATGTGATGTGTGTAGCCTATAGCGTGTATGTCACCTAAATGATGCTAGAGGGGGGAAGAATGAACATGATAGCCTATAATGTATAATGAGTGAAAAGTGAATGTGTGCATGTAGTGATGAGTGCGTCCATTTTCATGTGAAAGTGATGAGGTCCACTTGTATAAGATGCCCTCAACCAGTCAAGTATGGACCATGAGACTAGAGTGCATCATGAGGTAATGAGTGCATCGTGTATAAGTAAATGTATAAAATGTGTAAGATGTGTAGTATGTGTAGTGCAATGTGTGATGTATAGGATGTAATGCAAGATGTGTACATGATATAGGTGTAGACTATGTATGATGTTTGAAACACAAAGTGTAAATGATGCACGATAGACGTAAGATGTAAGATGTAGGATATAATATGCAAGATGATGTGTATGTAGGATGTGTGAGGATGTGTAACACGTATTGTGGCATGTCTAACGTGTAGTGTGTGAGGCTCATGTGTATACGATGCCCTCAACAGTCAAGTGTGAACCGAAGCACAAGAGTGCATCATCGAGAAATGGTCGATGTTAAGGTGTGTATGAAGATGTCTATGTAAAATTTGAAGATGCATGAATAGGTAGGAGAAGAGATAAGCTTAATGCCCCCCAAGTGTGTAGTGGTGAATATGATCATGTGACACTATCTAACAGATCATCATTGTCATGATCGAAACCTACTAGAGCAGTATTCGGGACGTGATAAGAAATATAATGAGGTGGATCGTATAAAGAACCTTTACGACACAAGTTGTAGACACTCATTGCATATTCTTCATCAGTGAAGGGTACTAGTGGACATCCGTGCCCATACCAATGAGAAAGATTCTAAGAATAAGTAGGATATGAATCATTATCAATGGAAATATTGTCAAATGGCATAAGGAACGTGATAAAAGTGTGTTCGGTGTCTGAAGTGTCACCAATATAGTTAATCCAAGATTTCCCAAGTGTTATTGGAGAAGATAAAGGACTACGTGCAATGAAGACTGTCAAATGAAACACGCAAAGACCATAGGTTTCCGTAATGTGACAATAACCATGGTAAAGGTGATGTGAGTGAATTGGTGATAGAATGTCATTAAGCGTCAAGCCGAGCCTAGTTAAGTCTTCACGTGTGCAAATAGTATCTAAACAATTGGGATTGATTAGAATATGATGCCAAAAAGAGTTGTTGAACAATAGTGCACATGTGAAAGGTGGCGGTGGAGATGGAGACTTATCAGGGGAAGGTGGAACAATGTCTAAGGTGTTGACAGGCCCCTGATAAAGTATCATAGTGTTAGTAGAAGGATGATTTTAAAATTTGTATTCACCCAGGCCATCAGCCACAAAATTTTCATTGAAATAGGATTCATCGACATCGATAGGTGTAAAATTAATTTGGCTTAATGCTTCATCAGTAATTTTGACAACATCAACTTCGTCATCAGAATCATCGGTATTAGCATTATCATGTTGTATATATTTTCCAAGTATATTATAGGAACTTATATTAGGTGGAGGAGTGAGAGGAGTCTCAAAAGGCACAACAGTAGTGCTTATTGGAGTAGATACGAATGGGTGAGATAATTTTCATAGTGTGAGTAGAAATAGCCAGAATACTAGGAGCGGTAGAAGAAGGTGGTTGGGCACTAGAGTGACCAATGTCATATGTGTCAATGCTACTATATGGAATAGGTTGTGATGGAGGAATATGCATAGACTGAGTAATAGGTCTATGTGACATAATTTGAAAGGTTTCAGGATCAACTAGTAATAGTATGCTCATAGCCATTGTCATGTAGTAATTTGACACATTGGTGGACAGTGGATGGGACCACTTGCATTGCTTGAATCCAAGGTCTACCACGTAATAGATTAAATTGGAAAGAAGCGTCAATAACATAGAAATTATTGAGGACGGTCTTAGGCACAACCCAAATATGTAATGGAATAGTCCCTAGACATGTGTGAGTAGTAGAATCATAACCCTGAATAAGAGTGGAATTCTTAGAAATCAGGTTTTCATTAATACCCAATTGTTTGAGAAGGGAATGAACATATATGTTGACAGCTGACCTATTATCAATAAGTACATGTTTGATATAATTGGTGCTAATAAACAGTAATAAGAAAGGGCACACATGGATTGTCTTTAGTAAAATGCAATATGTCCTCATTAGTGAATGATATAGCATGTGGCATGTTCCTGAGAGACTAAGTGAGGTGTGTAAAGGCCACCGCAGAGTTATCACTTTATATATGAATGGCACGAAGGGATTCTTCTAGCATATTACAATAGTCTGGTACACTACACAATAATTCATAGAGATAAATCTTAGTTGGTGCACACTTGATTTGAGTAAAAGCTCAATGTATGGCAATAGCCCTTAGGAGGAGCAGAAGGAACCTGAGGAAGTGATAGTGTGGGGGAAGAGAATGGAACCATGGGAGGATGAGCCCTCCTATGTATACTGACATTAATGGAAGGATTAGTCCCTAGGAATAATAAAGTGGAGGAGGATGTTGAAGTCTTGAACTCGAACATGAAATCAACTTAGGTGGCAATAGCTAACTATAATATAGTCCTTTAGTCGATGTGAAAGAAGACATGATGATTATAGTCATTATTGCTTTGATAATGAAAAGAACAATTCAGAAGAAAAGTTTGATTGTTACCAGGTTCACAAAAATGATGATGCTAAAATGATAATATCCTAGCCTAATCTAAATGTTTCAAAACAAAAATAAATGTGAAAATATAATCCATAATCAATAAGTAACAATAAGCAATGACTTAGAATGTATGAAACCCTAATGTGTAAATAGGGTTAGCAACTACTACCTTAGTGGATTGAAGAGGTTGTTGGACTAACTGTCCATAGTGGAGGACTAGGATAGAAAGACTAGTAAGCAGTAATCGACATTAGAAGCCTGAGAAAATGCAGACAAAAGCTGGGTGAGGTTGGCTAATTTGGGGCACAACTAGGAGAGGGATAAGAATAGCTAGTTTGTGATCAACAAGTATAGGTGCCCAAAGTGTGTGATTTAGGTCCTACATAAAGCCAATTTCACTTTGGCAGGATGGTGTGAAAATAACCTTCGCCTAGTCATCACATGTACTATCTGAATTCCGTTGAAGGTTTCGTAGTGTAATCATGTTGAAACAAACCTGTAAACCACCAAACAAAGCATCAAAACCTATCAAGGAAAAATAAAGATATCATATAAAGGGTTGGGAGTTATCCATAGCTTCCATAATGATGAACTTTACAGCTAAAGCATTGCACTACATCTCATACCCAATGTAATCTTCTGTGTGTGTGTGTGTGGTGTGCAGAATTTTGCCATAGGTTTCTCAGTAGATGCATGTTAGTCACACTTGAACATAGCCAGAACAGTAGCTAGATGTAGAATGTAAATAATGTGTGCATGAAAGAAGAGGGGTGAAGATGAAGAAACCTCAATGTGAAGAATGAATGGAGTTATAGATGGCTTTGATGGATGCAACCTTAGGTGTTAGGAAATAAGAGATAAAATATGCGGAATAACCCCTTACAGAATCGCAACAGTAGAAACTAATATGCAGAAAATATTACAGATCTCAAATAAAAGTGCAGAATAAATAACACAACACAGAGAGACAAGTATTTAACGTGGTTCACCCAATTTGGGCTACGTCCACCAAGAATCACTTGCTCAGATTTTATTACAAGCCTCCACTCTCTCAATACAATACCCAGATCCGTTTGGAGCTATGCTCAACAAACTCTACAGAATTCACACCCGAATTCGAAACACATCTGCAATACATTTACTTGTGCATCTATCATATGCATAAGACCATATAAATAGACAACTGCTTAAGTAATTTTACAAAACCACGGGTATCAAAACCATGGGCAAAAAACCTATGGGTCAAAAAACTCGCCAAAACATATGAGAAGAGCACGTTTCCCGATATATTGGGTACCAAAAAACCATGGGCCCAAAAACAGCCATAACGGTTACCCATTACCCATGGGTTAATAAACCACCCATGAAAAATTTCTTCAGGGGCTTTCACCCCCGAACGCCCCCTGAACTCACCGGCGAGGGGACCATGTAAAAATACCTGAGTGTAACACAGTGTACAGGTGTACCACACTTTCTAACATGAAAATAGGCTCCACAAACATAACAATCTCCCACTTGGAGACTGATTTCCACTGAGCAAGCTTCTCAACCCTTCACTAGTCATCTGTGAAGGCCAACCAAAGCTGAACATAGCTTTAGTTTTTCCCTTGTGACCACCTTGGTCATCATGTCTGCAGGATTCTGACTGGTATGAATCTTCTCCAACTTCAACTTCTCTTCCTCCAAAGTTGTCCTGATGAAATGGTACCTTAACTGTATATGCTTTGTCCTAGAGTGGAAAGCAGAGTTCTTAGCTAGGTGTATAGCACTCTGACTATCACTATGCAACTTACATTCCTCCTGCTTATGCCCCAACTCCTCAAGCAATTGTTGTAACCAAATCATCTCTTTTCTTGCCTCTGTGGCAGCAACATACTCAGCCTCTGTGGTTGACAAAGCCACCAGCTTCTGTAGTCGTGAAATCCAGCTCACTGTTGTCCCACCTACAGTGTAAATATAACCTGTCGTGCTCCTCCTGTTGTCTACATCTCCAACCATGTCTGAATCTACATAACCACATAAAGTGGTGTCTTATCCACTGTAGCACAAAATTGTCCCCATGGTCCCTCTCAAATACCGAAGGATCCACTTTACTGCTTGCCAATGCTCTTTACCTGGATCACTCATAAATCTACTCACAGCTCCCACTGCATGGGCAATATCAGGCCTAGTGCACACCATAGCATACATCAAACTACCAACCGCTGATGAGTAAGGTACCTTGGACATCTGGTTTCTTTCCTGCTCTGTCTTGGGACACTGCTCCTTTGATAACTTAAAATGGCCTGCCAAAGGAGTCCCAACCGGTTTAGCATCCTGCATGTTAAACCTATCCAATACCTTCTTAATGTACTCTTCCTGAGATAAAGTCAGCTTCCGTTCCTTCCTATCCTGAGTTATCCTCATACCAAGGATTTGTTTGGCTGCCCCCAAATCCTTCATATCAAAGGATTCACTTAGCTGTTTCTTGAGTACTTTTATTTCCTGCATGTTTTTACCTGCAACCAACATGTCATCTACATACAAACACAGGATAATATAACTTCCATCCTCAAATTTCTTTGTATACATGCAATGGTCAGAATGACATCTAATATAACCTTGCTCCATCATGAAGCTATCAAACTTCTTATACCATTGACGTGGAGCTTGTTTCAGGCCATACAAGCTCTTCTTCAGTTTACACACCATCTCCTCTTTACCTTTGACTTCATATCCTTCTGGTTGCTGCATATATAGCTCCTCCTCCAAATCACCATGGAGAAATGCAGTCTTTACATCTAACTTGTTCTAAGTGCAAGTCTTCTGCTGTCACTATTCCAAGAACAGTTTTGATAGAAGTCATTTTTACTACAGGAGAAAAAATCTCATCAAAATCTATACCTTGTTTCTGTGCAAACCCCTTGACCACCAACCGGGCCTTATATCTTTTCTTTCCTCCTTCTTCATCTTTAACTCTGTACACCCACTTGTTCTGCAATGCTCTTTTGCCTTCCAGGTAGCTTCACCAAATCCCAAGTCTGGTTCTCCATGAGAGACTTATGCTCCTCATCCATGGCTTGCTCCCACTTCTTATTGGCATCTACCTGCATTGCTTCATCAAAGCTCTCTGGCTCTCCACTATCAGTGAGTAATAAATAATAAAGAGAAGGAGAAAAACGTTCAGGTTCTCTTCTTACCCTAGAAGACCTCCTCAATATAGGAGTTTGGGGTTCCTGTTGAGGGGGTTCCTGAACTGATTCATGTGTCACTTTCCCATCCGGAAGATCCTCTACCACCTACATATTCTTTCTTGGATTCTTCCCTGTTTTCCAACAACTATTGCTTATACATGACTTTCTCATTAAATACCACATCCCTAGACCGAATGATTTTCTTGTCCTTAATACTCCAACATTTATATCCAAAGTCATCACCACCATAACCAATGAAAGTACATTTTTCTGATTTAGCCTCTAGCTTGGTCCTATCATCCTTGTCTATATGAACAAACACCTCACATCCAAAGACTCTAAGAAATGAATAATCAACTTTCTTACCATACCAAGCCTCCTCAGGTATGCCTCCATCTAAGGCACTTGAGGGTCCTCTGTTTATCAAGTACACAGCTGTGCTCACCGCTTCTGCCCAAAAAGAAAGAGGCAGTCCTGCATGTAACCTCATGCTCCTAGCACGTTCCATTATTGTTCTGTTCATCCTTTCTGATACCCCATTCTGCTACGGAGTTCCTGGAACCATCTTTTGCCTGTAGATTCCATTCTTAGAACAGTAATCATTAAATTCATTGCTGCAATACTCCCCTCCATTATCTGACCTGAGACATTTTAGCTTAAGACCTGTTTCATTCTCTACCAAGGCTTTCCATTTAACAAAAGTGTCAAATACATCAGATTTGTTTCTAATACAATAAACCCAAACTTTCCTTGTTGCATCATCAATAAAAGTAACATAATAACTTGAACCCCCAAGAGATGATACCTGAGCCGGCCCCCACACATCAGAATGTACCAGCTCTAACTTACTCTCTTTCTTCATAGGTCCAACCTTGAGAAACCTTACTCGCTTTTGTTTCCCATATATGCAGTTCTCACATAAATCCAAACCTATTTCTGTATATCCAGGCAAATTCTTCTTTATGATGTTCATGCCCTTATGGCTCATATGACCGAGCCTATAGTGCCATAATGTTGTATCTGCATCTGAAGCCACAAGATTACAATCATTAGTACTATCAGTGGTTAAATACAAGGTTCCAACCTTCTTACCTCTTACCACCACAAGAGTGCCCTTGGTAACCTTCCAAGAGTTAGCTGTAAATATCACAGTACAACCATCACTTCCCAACTGCCCTGCCGATATCAAATTTCATCTTAATGTAGGCACATGTCTGACATCCTTCAATAGCCAAGTATTCCCATTTTGCATCTTAACCTGAACAGAACCTTTTCCAACTATACTGCAAGGCTCATCATCACCAAGAAAAACATGCCCAAAATCTCCTTGAACATAATCAACAAAATAATGCCTATGTGGAGAAGCATGGAAAGAAGCCCCTGAATCTAAAACCCAAGATTCAGTAATATTGTGCAAAGAAAGAATCAAAGCATCCTGACATACATTACCCGTTGCCACATTTGCCTCCTTGTTTTCTTCTTGTTGTTTCTTCTTATCCCGAAGCTCCCAACAGTCCTTCTTTGCATGCCCAGGATTTCCACAATTCCAGCATACAATCTTGTTCTTGGATTTTGACCTTGCCTGATCTTTTAATTTTCCACGATTTCCTCTATTCTTCTTTCTCCCTCTAGTTTCCACTGTCAACGCATTCCCTGAAGTAGAAGATTCCCTAGAGCTTTTTCTTCGCATTTCCTCGCTTAGAATCACCCCTACAACATCCTCAAACTTCAACTTTGAGTTAGCTGGAACTGAGTTACTTACCTTCATTACCAGGCTATTCCAACTCTCAGGTAAATAGCATAGAATTAATAAAGCCCTAAATTCTTCATCAAATTCTATTGTAACCGAAGCTAGCATATTCACAACCGTATTGAAATCATTTAAATGATGTGCTACTGAACTATTCTCAGACATCTTCATATTAAACAACTTTTTCATTTAAAATATCTTATTAGAGGCAGAGGGTTTTTCATACAACTTCCCTAATGCATCCATTAGATCTTTTGTAGTCTTTTCCTTTGAAACGTTAAATAATACCGAAGATGCAAGACACAGCCGGATTGTCCCAAGTGCCTTCCTATCTAGCAAATCTCATTCCGCATCTGTCATACTCAAGGGTTTGTTCACCTTCTTAGACAACGGAGTATAAAGATCCTTTTGATAAAGGTAATCTTCCATCTGCATCTTCCAAAGATTGAAATTTTACCCGTTGAATTTATCAACCCTATATCTTCCATCATCTGTCATAGCTCCTACTTAAGCTAAAAAACTTTCCCTGCGATTCAACACTTCAGCAAACCAAACCAGGCTTTGATACCAATTGTTAGGAAATAAGAGATAAAATATGCGGAATAATCCCTCACAGAATCGTAACAGTAGAAAACTAATATGCATAAATTATTACAGATTTGAAATAAAATTGCAGAATAAAATAACAGAACACAAAGAGACAGTATTTAACGTGGTTCACCCAATTTGGGCTATGTCCACCAAGAATCACTTGCTCAGATTTTATTACAAGCCACTGCTCTCTCAATACAATACCCAAATCCGTTTGGAGCTATGCTCAACAAAATCTACAGAATTCACAGCCGAATTCAAAACACATCTGCAATACATTTTCTTGTACATTTATCATATGCATAAGACCATATAAATAGACAACTGCTTAAGCAATTTTACAAAACCATGGGCAAAACCTATCCCATAAACCTATGGGTCAAAAAACTTTCCCATATGATAAGAGCACGTTTCCCGATATATCGGGTGCATTTTTCGAGGCCAAAAAAAATTTACGCCTAAAAAAAAAATTCGGGGGCTGCGCCCCTGAACCTCAGCGAGGATACATGAAAAGTGTACAGTACTCTTAGTGTACAATCTTCAACACTTTCACACATGAAAACAAGCTCCACAACCTAACAACTAGCCTTTGTCCCTTGTGATGGAGCTAGATGGATGTAAATGGAGCAATAGAAGCCTTGATGGATGCAACCGTAGGTGGTGATAAGTAATGCTTCGTGCTTGGTCCCTTATTATGATCACATAACTTTATATTTATATGATTCCTTCACTTAAATTTTTTAGTTAACCCCAAAAAGGCTGACTACCAAAAATATAAGATGCTCAAATGGCTAGAAGGTCCCAAAAAGTGAGAGTAAAGTGTAAAGAGGACAAGGGCGCCCAAAGGAGACGAGGGCACCTAGTGTTGGCGTCCTGGTTGGGTGCTCTAGTCCAAAAAAGGTAAAAGTAAAGTATGAAAAGACAGACTGGGCCAATAAAGGTGCAAGACCGAAAGTAACAATAGAAAGCACCAAAATATGGCCAAAGACAGGGTTTAATCATTACTTTTCATACTTATGAACCATATGAATAGTAGTATGTGATTAAGACTAGATAATTACTTGAAGTGCATGATTTTTGTCTACAGAATGAAACACTCTAAGCCATCTTGAATGTTAAAACATTTAGTTACCTTGGAAAATTATCACGAGCAACAAAGAATCAAGAGTAACTTAATGATTTAACTTAAGTTGTAGGAGAAATATAGACATAAATAAAAACGCATGTAATGTTTGGAGAGGCAGCCTAAAGAGCTAAGTTACAATTGAACCTTTTAAATTAATTCACAACCTATTGAGGAAAGTTTTATCAAAATATATCATGAGATAAACATATGAGAGTGGAATGACTATAATTATAATGATGAAGCATGGTTTCATCCCATCCAAGTAACATCTACTACCAGGTTTGAGCTTCTAAAGCCACACCAACCTAATATGGACTACACACATCTTATAATTGGATAATATATATCTCCCTTCCATGAAAGGGAGAAACTCATGCAAGACGATTAGATTTCCACGTTTATTGAAGATTTAAAAATCTTCATGCTTTTCATTAGATATGAATATGATGAGGAGACACTATCTCCACTTGAAGAACCCACATGGGAGGATATATTTAGATTATCAAATTCCAAAGTCAAGGAGGATCAAATGAATCATCTCAAATCCTTAGAGGAGTAATAATGTGTACTTATATGACCTATCTATGTGGCCAAGTATAAGGAGGAAAGTACTTTATAAGGAGTACACTCCTTTGGCTTTGAGAAGTGGGTGTCCTATAAAACACCTAGTAATTTCAAAGCTTGATTTATATTTTCCATCTATCACGCTTATCACAGAGCATGAGGAAGAGTTTTAAAGTGTAAATAAATAGTTAGTACACTTTCGTAACTAGAGAAAAAATGAGGAGGAGGTTTATTTTCTAATGAAAACTAATTTTGTAAAGGAAGAGTAGAATCAAGGCCTATTTCCACTCCTCTTACTTTCCACAGCCATTATAAAGCTCATTTTATGGCCCAGGTTAATTAGAGAGATGAAATACTTCTCTTTACTAGTTTCTAGTTTTATATAGTTGTGTTCTGTCCATTTTTATGGTAGGGTAGAATAGGATTTCTTTTTGTAGAGGATTGTTGTTACACACTCTACATTTTTCCCTTGAATATATATGATGTTTTTTTTTTGTACATAATTTTTCTTAATCCATTCTTAGAGGAGATTTAGAGTTTATTATCTGTAATATAAAAAGGGAGTTGAAGAAAATATTTAAGGGGTTTCCAAACTCCAAAAATATGATATTTCAACTGTTATGTAGACTCCATGCCTAATGGATGCTAATGTTACTGGTATTTTTATCTTACCAGAAAAATGACCCCTATGAGTTGTCATAAATATTACTAAAATTGTTCCCTTCTCATTTTGAGCAACTAGATCAAACGTCTACCCCATTTTATCTTATACATAAATGCTATCATGATTCTTATCCTTTATTCTTACAACTATGTATGGCATTTTTCAATACAATCAACTTTTAGGTGGATTTGGGACTTTGCATGAATTCATAGTTACCCTTGAGTCAATTCTGATCCTCTTCTATGTCTTCATGGTTGATTAGAATCCATGAAAAATACTTACTTCTATGTAGTTATAAGCCACAATCACATTTGGAGTTTTATTAGTAGTCTCCTTGTATTTTATCGTTTGGGTTTTATCTCACAATTAGTAGAAAAGGACATGTCTAAGGGTTTAAATACAAAATCACTTCATATATTAAGTCGATAAAAGTCTCCATATGGATAAATAATTTTGGGAGAATGCCAAAAATTAGCTAAGCCACGAGCATGAAGTAGAGGCTATACCAAATAATGATACAAGTTAACATCCTAGAAGTAATTGGAACCTAGTCTAATCAACCATGGTAGAAAAGGTAATGAGGATTGGGAGAACAAATTGTTGCTACATGGTTCAATTTCATGCAACTGAGCCTCAAGAAAACTAAATGTATATAATATTTGGAAATATATGCAAGCATACTAATGAGTTTCACATGACTTAAATTGGGAACATAGGTCTCCATATAGTTCAATGGTGAGTTATAGGAAAATATTTTAGAGTGGAAATAATGATGAGTGTCACATGGTGCACCTTGTTGGTTGTGGAGCTTGATAGTGACAGGGGTTACAAGGGGGACTTCGCCCCCCTTGCGGGGTCCAAGGACCGCATGCCCCAGCGGACGTTTGGGGGCAGCGCCCCCGAAAGCCACATTTTATATGTATTTATGCATTGTGAAATCTAAACCGTTCCTTATTAGGTCACAGATCTAACATGTGGTTTTCTATGTTTCCCCAAAATGATAAAAACCCTAATATCTTTAAAGGGTCATTATGTATAAGGCTCATTGTATTAGTGGCAGCACTGTGAGAGAGAACTTGGCTGGACTGAATAAAAGGATTGGATGTTTCTGGTGGACGTAACCCATTTTGGGTGAACCACGTTAAATCTGTGTCTCTGTTTTATTGCATTTTTTTCTGTTTTACATTTTCTACATTATTCATGGCATGCTTGTTTATCTGTACAACTGGTATAATCCTAACACACCTTTAGAATCCACATCTAGAAGGGAGAATCAAGAAAGAATAAATAGTTCTAGTGTATGTGAACTTTAGTTCAAATTTACAAAGATTTAACACAATGAAATATCATTCAATATTCCTTACAATAGATTGTTATACATATAGAGGCTTATGAATCTCCTATGTACTATAATTTAACCACAACAAACATAATCTCATCATTATCTTTCTCAAATAACCCCTCTCCTAAAGTATTTCTACATAATTTGTATCGAAAACTCACAATATAATGTTATTATTACAAATACATATATAGCCACAATATTCTTACTCACACATTTACATAATGTGAGCACTAATCAAAGGATATTCGTAAGATTCCCCCTTTAGTACGAACATGGGTTAAGAGAAACACATCTTACAATTGTTGCTCCCTGAAAAACACTACTTAGACTAGGTACACTCCATCAAGTTGCCTTTTTACCCTCGTAAAGGCATAGCCATGAGAATAATCCCATTAGGACTTTTGTTGGACCCCTTTCCTTGAACTCTTGAATTCTAAATCCTATAGACTTTCCTAGAGCAAGCTCACTAGCTAGACAACAATCCATATTGAGTTACCTCAAATTTTCTCCTTCCCCCTGATAGCCAAATTATTCTTAATATCCTTTTTTCTCAAATTTCACACTTGAGGTTTAGTTATAAAACACAAAAAAAAATAAGTACTCTAAATAAGAAACACATCATAGCACAATGGAAAACACAAATAAACACACATACCACTAAATTTGTTGTGTGGCCCCGCCATTAATGACTTACAAGATGTCATTGTTTGACCTCCTTCTTCCATTGTCTTTGTCCTCCAATAGATCTCTATTTAGAAAATTTGGCTTTGTGACTCAAATACATGAACCCCCCACAAAATGGATGTTGTGTACAACCAATAATTTACATCCAGTTAAAATTTAGGCAATGTTTTTTGAAATTTTGACTATTGACAATAAGATATTTTGATGAGTTAGTGACTTTTGATTATTTCGACATATAAGAACTTTGTATGATATTTTTACAATGAATAGGACATGTCAATGATAGAAATATTATTTATGATTTAAAATAACTGACACTAATAGTAAACAAGACTTGTTTTAACAATTTAATACAAAATCCAATTACATATTGGATTTAATGCATTGGCTCGACAATAAAATAATTATTAACAGACTCAAGACATTACAGATATGACACATACTTTTTAGTGACATGACATTAATGTATGTGACAATAGACTAATTTTTAGAATAACACAAATGTACATTTGACCATTACAACACTTTTGAGTAATCAATAATAATAAGACTAGACTTAAAATACATATTAAAATAATCTTTAAGAAAAAAATCCACATATTAAAAGAACTTTGCAATACGTCAATTGGTAGAAGTTGGATATTTAGGTATTTAAATATGGCTAATCCAATGTGGGGTATAAGTGACTTGAAGTTGTATATGGGAGACTGAATAGCTTGTAGAGGGATCTTCAAACATATAAGTCGAGTGCAGAACAATATTGAAATAGAATAGCTCACTTTTCCTTATATATTTGGCTACACTTTTTCTAGAGATGCCTAGTTTGATAAAAACATGTCAAAAGACAAGGGAAAGCTCAAAAACCGTGAACACGGATATGCACATGTGCTTATATCTGAGTTATTCTAAACTAATATCTTACCAAAAAAATCCACCATTCTCTGGAATAATAAAAAACTTCATTTCCCCTAGATAAGATTAACACACCTTATTGAGGAGTAATATGTTCTCAAAATACCTATTATGATACCAAATGTGAATTTCAATTCATATTTACAAATATTTAACACAATGAATTCTTATTAAATATTCCCTATAATACATATATAGGCTTATTAATAAACTAGGAGTTAGCCATAAAAAATCAATCTCATTATAATATTTCTCAACCAACCATTCTCCTAAAGTATCTCTTCGTGAGTTCTATCAATAACTCACAATATATTATTATTATTATTATTATTATTACAAATATATATCTATCCACCCATATTATTACTCACACATTTAAATAATGTGAGCACTAATCGAAGGATATTCATAATGGAGAATAATAACATTGATGTATGTCATGTGGTAAAAATCAAAATCCCACATACTAGGAAGAAAGACAAAAATGGTGATGGCGAAGATTGATATTCATGAACACTTATGGAAAAAATTGGTGGACCTACTTGGTGAAAAGATAAAGTAACATTCAAGGATAGAGACATCCATACGAATGGGATATCATCACATGTCATTGAGAAACATATGAGAATTTGACATGTGCCAAAATTTAAAGTTAAATTTGATGGCCTCATGCCCATCATATGTGCAATGTGTCTAAGGAAAAAAATTCAGGGGCATAACTTTTTATGTGGATATCCAAATCAAGCATGATTTAGATTATTTAAATATCTCAATAACTACTTCTTGTTAGGAAATAAGGGATAAAATATGTGAAACAATCCCACACATAATCACAATAATAGAAACTATTATGTAGAATAATATCATAGCTATGAAAAATAAAGGTGCGGAAAATAAAAAAACACAAAATAGAGATAGTATTTAACGTGGTTCACCCAATTTGGGCTACGTCCACTAAGAATCACTTGCTCAAATTTTATTACAAGCCATCTCTCTCTCAATACAATACCCAGATCTATTTGGAGCTATACTCAATAAACTCTCCTAAATTCACACTTGAACTCACACACCTCTACAATGTAACATCAACCCTACCATATGTAAAGAATCACATAAATAGGAAACTTCTTAAGTAGTTTTACAATAGCGTGGGTACCAAAACCATGGGCCAAAATCATCCCATAAACCTATGGGTCAAAAATCCTACCCATATGAGAAGAACATGCTTCCTGAGGTTCAGGCATGTTTTTCGAGGCCAAAAAAATTATAGTACGTTTAGTGTATAGTCTTCAACACTTCCACACATGAAAACATGCTCCATAACATAACAATCTCCCACTTGGAGACTAGTTTTCATCTGAGAAAGATTATCAACCCTTCACTATCATTCGTGAAGACCAACCAAAGTTGAAGATAACTTCAATTTCTCCCTTGTGACCACCTTGGTCATCATGTCTGCAGGATTCTGACTGGTATGAATGTTTTCTAGCTTCAACTTCTCTTCCTCCAAAGTTGTCCTAATGAAATGGTACTTTAACTGTATATGCTTAGTCCTATAGTGGAAAACGTTCTTAGCTAGGTGAATAACACTCTGACTATCACTATGCATCTTCCCTTCCTCCTTCTTATGCCCCAATTCCTCAAGAAATTGTTGTAACCAAATAATCTATTGCTTTCCTTTGTGGCAACAACATACTCAGCCTTCGTGGTTGACAAAGCCATAAGATTTTATAGTCATGAAATCCAACTTGTTGTTGTCCTACCTACAGTGAAAATATAACTTTTCATGCTCCTCTTGTTGTCTACATCTATAGCCATGTTTGAATCTTCATAACCATGCAAAGTGGTGTCCGATCCACTGTCACACAAAACTTTCCCCATGGTCCCTCTCAAGTACCAAAGGATCCACTTTATTGCCTGTCAATGATCTTTACCTGGATCACTCATAAATCTACTCATTGCTCCCATTGCATATGCAATATAAATCTTAGTGCATACCATGGCATACATCAAATTACCAACCGCTAATGAGTAAGCTACCTTGGACATCTAGTTTCTCTCCTAATTTGTATTGGGACACAACTCCTTTGATAACTTGAAATGGCCTGCCAAAGGAGTCCCAACCAATTTATCATCCTGCATATTAAACCTCTATAAGACCTTCTTAATGTACTCTTCCTGAGATAAAGTTAGCTTTCATTCCTTCCTATCCCTAGATATCATCATACCAAGGATTTTTTTGGCTGCCCCCAAATCCTTCATATCAAAGGAGTCACTTAACTGCTTCTTGAGTACTTTTATTTCCTATATGTTTTTACCCGCAACCAACATGTCATCCACATATAGACACAGGATAATATAACTGCCATCCTAAAATTTCTTTATATATACACAATGGTTAGAATGGCATCTACCATAACCTTCCTCCATCATGAATCTATCAAATTTCTTATACCATTAATGTGGAGCTAGTTTCAGGCCATACAAGTTCTTCTTCAATTTGCACACCATCTCCTCTTTACATTTGACCTCATAGACCTTAGGCTACTGCATATATAGATCCTCCTCCAAATCACCATGTAGAAATGTAGTCTTTACATCCAACTTCTCTAAGTGCAAGTCTTCTGCTGCTACTATTCCAAGAATAGTTCTACTAGAATTTATTTTCACTACAGGAGAAAAAATCTCATCAAAATTTATACATTTTTTCTATGCAAACCCCTTGACCACCAACCGGGCCTTGTATATTTTCTTACCTCCTTCTTCCTCTTTAACTGTGTATACCCACTTGTTCTGCAATGCTCTTTTGCCTTCAGGTAGCTTCACCAAATCCCATGTTCGGTTCTCTATGAGATACTGATGCTCCTCATTCATGGCTTGCTCCCACTTCCTCTTGGCATCCATCTACATTCCTTTATAAAATCTCTCTGGCTCTCCACTATTAGTGAGTAATAAATAATAAAGAGAAGAAGAATAAAGTTTAGGTTCTCTTCTTACCCTAGAATACCTCCTCAATATAGGAGTTTGGGGTTCCTGTTGAGTAGGTTCCTGAACTGATTCATGTACCACTTTCCCATCTAGAAGATCCTCTACCACTACATATCTTTCCTAGATTCTTCTCTAATTTCCTACAATTGTTTCTTATACATAACTTTCTCATTAAAGACCACATCCCTAGAGTGAATGATTTTCTTGTCCTTAATACTCCAACATTTAAATCCAAAGCCATCACCACCATAACCAATTAAAGTGCATTTTTTTGATTTAGCCTCTAGCTTAGTCCTATTATCCTTATCAATATGAACAAACACCTCACATCCAAAGACTCTAAGAAATGAGTAATCAACTTTCTTACCATACCAAGCCTCCTCAGGTATGCCTCCATCCAAGGCACTTAAGGGTGCTTTATTTATCAAGTACACAGTTGTGCTCACCGCCTCTGCCCAAAAAGAAAGAGGCAATCTCGCATGTAACCTCATGCTCCTAGCTCATTCCATTATTGTCTTGTTCATCCTTTCTGACACCCCATTCTACTACGGAGTTCCTGGAACCATATTTTTCCTATGGATTCCATTCTTAGAACAATAATCATCAAACTCATTGTTGCAATACTCCCCTCCATTATCTGACCTAAGACATTTTAGCTTAAGACTTGTTTCATTTTCTACCAAGGATTTCCATTTAACAAAAGTGTCAAATACATCAGATTTATTTCTAATACAATATACCCAAACTTTCCTTGTTGCATCATCAATAAAAGTGACATAATAATTTGAACCCCCAAGAGATGATACATGAGCCGTACCCCCACACATAAAAATGTACCAGGTCTAACTTACTCTCTTTCTTCATAGGTCCAACCTTGAGAAACCTTACACACTTATGTTTCCCATATATGCATTTCTCACATAACTCCAAACCTATTTTCTATATATCTAGGAAAATTATTCTTTATGATATCCATGCCCATATGGCTCATATGACCAAGCCTATAGTACAACAATGTTGTATCTACATTTGAAGCCACAAGATTACAAGCATTAGTGCTATCAATGGTTAAATACAAGGTTCCAACATTCTTACCTCTTGCCACCACAAGAGCACCCTTGGTAACCTTCCAAGAGTTCATTGTAAATATCACAATACAACCATCACTTCCTAACTTCCCCGCCGATATCAAATTTCATCTTAATGTAGGCACATGTCTGACATCCTTCAATAGCCATGTATTCCCATTCTACATCTTAACCTGAATAGAACCTTTTCCAAATATGTTGTAAGGATCGTCATCACCAAGAAAAACATGCCCAAAATCCCCTTAAACATAATCAACAAAATAATGCCTATGTGGAGTAGCATGGAAAGAAGCCCCCGAATCTAAAACCCAAGATTCAGCAATATTATGCAAAGAAAGAATCAAAGCATCCTGACATACATTACATTTTTCCACATTTGCCTCCTTGTTTTCTTCCTGTTGTTTCTTCTTGTCCCGAAACTCCCAATAGTCCTTCTTTGCATGCCCAGACTTTCCACAGTGATAGCATACCATCTTTCTTTTAGATTTTGACCTTGCTCGATCTTTTAATTTTCTATGGCTTCCTCTATTCTTTTGTCTCCCTCTAGTTTCCACTATCAAACCATTCCGTGAAGTAGAAGATTCCCTTGAGCTTTTTCTTTGTATTTCCTCACTTAGAATCACCCCTACAACATCCTCAAACTTCAACTTTGAGTTATTTGGAACTGAGTTTCTTACCGCCATTACCAGGCTATTCCAACTCTCTAGTAAGGAGCACAAAATTAATAAAGCCCTAACTTCTTCATAAAATTCTATTGTAACCGAAGCTAGCATATCCACAATCGTATTAAAATCATTAAAATGATCTACTACTGAACTATTCTCATACATTTTCATATTAAACAATTTTTTCATTACAAAAATCTTGTTAGAGGAAGAGGGTTTTTCATATAACTTCCCTAATGCATCCATCAAGTTCTTTTGTAGTCTTTTCCTTTGAAACATTAAATAATACCGAAGATGCAAGACATAGTTGGATTGTTCCAAGTGCCTTCATATCCAGTAAATTCCATTCCACATTTGTCATGCTTGATGGTTTGTTCCCTTTCTCAGACATTGGAATATAAAGATCCTTCTAATAAAGGTAATCTTCCATCTGCATCTTCCAAAGACTAAAAATTTTCCTGTTGAATTTATCAACCTTGATCTTCCATCATCTGCCATAGCTCCCACTCAAGCTAAAATTTTCCCTATGATTCAACACTTTAGCAAACCAAACCAGGCTCTGATACCAATTGTTAGGAAATAAGGGATAAAATATGTGGAACAATCCCACACAGAATTGCAATAGTAGAAACTAATATGCAGAATAATATCACAGATCTAAAAAATAAAGGTGTAAAAAATAAAATAACACAACACAGATATAGTATTTAATGTGGTTCACCTAATTTGGGCTACATCCACTAAGAATCACTTGTTCAAAATTTTACTACAGACCACCTCTTTTTTTCAATACAATACCCAGATTTGTTTGGAGATATGCTCAACAAATTCTCCTGAATTCACACTTGAACTCACACACCTCTACAATGTAACATCAACCCTACCATATGCACAAAATCACATAAATAGGCAACTGCTTAAGTATTTTTATAATACCGTGGGTACCAAAACCATGGGCCAAAACCCTCCCATAAACCTATGGGTCAAAAATCCCGCCCATATGAGAAGAACATGTTTCCTGAGGTATCAGGCACATTTTTGAGGCAAAAAAAAATTCAATACTTTTAGTGTACAATCTTCAACACTTCCACACATGAAAACAAACTCCATAACATAAAAACCTCCCACTTAGAGACTAGTTTTCCTCTAAGCAAGCTTCTCAACCCTTCACTGTCGTCTGTAAAGACCAACCAAAACTGAAAACTGTGGATAGTGTACAGTACTTTTAGTGTATAGTCTTCAACACTTTCACACGTGAAAACAAGCTCCACAACATAACACTTTTAGATTAAACCCATTTTAGGTCATGATCTACTATACTTCAATATAAATGGTAAATCATAAGTGACATCTTTTGCCTCTTCTATAATTAGAATCATAACATTTAGTGAGGCTCCTCCCTCGATCAAATGCATTCATTTCTAATATTCTAGAATATGATTTGGGGGGTTCACTTGATTGATATATTTATTTTTGCATCACTTTTAAATCCTATTAACATTTTTAAAATATGAGCATGAGAAATTCCGTAAGGGAATAATATCCCCTTCTCTCTCTTTCTCCTTTCTCTCATCTATTCTTCTTTATAAGGCATTTTGATCTTATTGTACATGGGTCATCTCTCCCAAATGCAAAGTCACTTTAATATTTTAAGGAACGAGCTTCTAAGTGTTTGGATCTTTATTTTTAAATATTTTTTATGCTTTCAGTGTCTGTATCATATATGTAACAAACTATCTATATTTCAATATTTAATATAACTCTTATTGTGGCTCATATTTAGCCTTGCATTATTGTGTTATTGTTCTCTTATCTCTCTATTATTCTTATGATATGTTATTTTTGAGTTGTATTTGTAGATTTTTATGTATTTTTTTAAAATTAGATAGAGGGGGATTGAGTACCTTGCTTCTTTAGTGCATCACCATGTTTATTTTCATCTTCCTTCTCTCTTTTCCCTTGTCAGTGTTATCTCATAGTAGAATAGCGGTGGAATTAGATTAGCTACGATAAGATCTATCTTTCTTTCGAGGTATTCCTTAAGGAGATAAGTTCCCATGTCAAGGAGATAAGTTCCCATGTCAAGGAGATAAGTTCCCATTATTGTTGTTAAGGCACCAATTTCCATTTGGTATTTCTCGAGTGCACAATTTTAGCAACCAATAATCTACAAGCATAGATGTTTCCATTTCAATGAAAGGAATGAAATGTAGCAAAATATGTTTAACCAAAATAAATTTCTTACAATCATCAATTAATTGTATATATGATAGGCTTATAATCGTAGTGTGTGTAGTATAATAATAGCAATCGTGTGAAGGTAGTGTAAGATAAAAGGTAAGAACTAGGATATCAAAGATTACGTGGCACAAGGGATGCTTTAGGAAAATAAGGTTGTAATCATGCCTTGATACAAAAGTATAGAAAACCACGGTCTCAATGCCATTGATAATGTGAGAATCTGATAAGTAAGGCTCAATATATGGTGCTTATAAGATTCAAGGAGTTATTAATTAGGTAATACTTATATTAAGAATCAGAAAACTTCATTTATTATAAATAGTATGGTTAATAAGTCAAAATAACTTCATTTAAATAGTGACTAATAATGATCCAAGCAGTAGATGATGCATCATACCTCATTTTATGTCCACCTTGAGACTTTGTTTTGACCGAGTAGTGGAATTCATCTGGGCCTAGATGGCTGATGATCTGGTGAGTCTTAAAAATTTGTAATTCTGGTTGAAAAAACAATGTAGAATTTGGATTTTTCACAATATGTGATTTAGGCATTTTTTAGAGTATAAATGGGCCATATTACAGTTATGGCCAATTTTTCCTAGGGGAGGGAACTATAGGGTTATGGATGGTTTTGTCCCATTTCGTACATTTATGTCCTAGTGTTTATAGTCCCACCATATGGTTCTATCTAATCAAATAATTCAGAACTTGATTCATAGGAATATGTGATTTGTTATATAAATAATTTAATTTTATAATTTTATAGCTTATTGAGTATTTATTAATTGACAAATTGTTGATATGTGTTATGTTTTTCATGTCTTTGTAGTTGCATCGAGATGTTCGTGCATGAGAGTTTCATAGAGGTCACCACGTGGAGACCTTATTGGCATTGGGCCTAGATGATATATATCAAAATGTGTTCAATAGACATGGATTACATCATATGGAAAGGGTAGGGAATGTGCTCCCAAATATGCATTTGATTACATCACTTTGTGAGTAGTGGAATGCCAACACATGCACTTTTTATCTCCCTAAAAGGGAGATGATTGTGCATTTCGAGGATGTATACTATATATTGAGGTTTCTTGTTATTAGTGAGAGGGTAAAGGTTCTCCCTATAGATATTATATACCATATGGGTCATGTACAAATATTTTGGCTATGATGAAGTGATGTAGGGGAGCCAATAGTATGGCTTAGTACCATAGTACATACACATGTTTTGCAGTTGTAAAATCTCATCAACTATTTATTGGGTTCGATTATTTTAGTGAATAGATTCAAGGTATCTATATCATATAGGATCTGGTAGATTTTACATGAGAAAGAGGAGTATGTAACTAGTTATTCTTTAGTATGGTGCATGTTAGCACACTTGTACTAAGATTTGTATAAATAAAAATTGGAGGGTAATGGAGGTGGCATAAAAAATGTCACGCTTTTGCACATGTGATCCTATGAGAACATAAATTTGGTATGGCCATTTAGAGGACTATAGGATGATTATGCCTACCCATAGATATTTGTAGCACGGTGGGTACTCCCAAGGAGACAGTGGTTTTCCACCACGGAGTATCGTGTGACGATAAATAGATTAAACCCAAGAGGGATTATATGGTAGCCTTATAGGTAATGCCATTGGGAAAAATATTTCATATATCTGTAGTGGATACACCAAATAATGTGGTTGGAAGATAGGTTCCCTAAATAGGGGATCTATACTATTGTGAGTGTATCACACATTAATTTGGTTTGATTAAGAACAAGCCCCCATAGTCATACCCATGGAGGAGATATATATGCTATGAAGAGAGATGGAGACATGCTAGGGATAACATTGCATGAGATCCTATATCCATGTTTAACCATGGTACACATATCAATAATGATGGGTGTGGTAGATGATGTGGGGTCTACCCCTAGTTATATGTAGTGGTGGACAACTACCTAATGGCTTCTAATTTTCCAATGCTACTAGGAGTACCAATATAGGATCTAATTATTAGAGGAGGAGGCAATAAATGTGAAGGAGATATGCCCCTACCCAGAAGAGGAGATGGGGCACTAGCTATAGGTGACCTTACAGATTATGTGATAGTAGAAACAATGGCGTGACACAAGTAAATTATTGATTTAGTAGTATGCGTTTAATAATTGCTAATTGTATTTTAATTAGATGAAACGATTTACATATAATGTATGATTATTAATTTGTAATCATATGTGATGCATATTTTTGGACAATTATGGATGCCTCATTTTGTAAATTGATGTGGAATGGCCTTACAAGATTTTGGAGTGGGTGGATGATATTGTCAATGATTTTTCCTATGAAGGAGGCCACATGTACTATGTTGGCAATTATTTTAGAGGAGATCCATGTAGAGATTGCTAGTAGACCACAACACCCTCGTAGGATAAATTTGAATCAATATCTTCTAGGGAGATTGATGATCATGCATGAAGAGTATGCCCAAGCCATAACAAAAATAGGCACTTTGGAGGAGAGGTTGTGGAAGTATAAATCACAGTCATGGTCATAAGGGTAGTGAGATGTGGGAGAGGGATCAAGTTATTGAGCACCATTAGATATAGTGACTATTGAGGATGATTGAGATAACAATGATGTTAGTGATTATGTATAAATATTTATTTTAATTGTTGTGGACCGTATTGTATATCATTTTTTATTCAACCTTGATATATAGATGAGATTTTGATTAATAGATCATTTTTTGTGTTTTTTTATTAGCTATATGATTATGGTAGATTAACATATGTTATAAAATGTTTTGTTAACTAAATAAAGGGTGCCTAGTACATCCATGCCCTACAAATATGTTATTATTATTAAAAATTGTTTGATAATTATCATCTTGCGCATTAGAATTTCTTTTTAGTATTGCATCATATGTATGATCCACACAATTTTCCTTTGAAACAAATGGGTTGCATTTAGTTCCCCACTTAAGCATAAGAATATGAAATGGTTAAGTAATATAAGATCTTTTCTTAAATACTATTCATATGAGATCAAGAAACTAGTACATATTAGGAAGGACATTCTTGGTATATCATAGTATTTGCATAATTATTCCTTGGTGAGGAGAAAGGTATCTATCATAATAGCTAGCATCAAAAATAGTAATGTCATTTTCTTCTAACTTAAGCTTCTTATCTAGCACATAATGATCATTTTCACAATGTGCATTGATGTCGTGAAATATATAGAAATGTTATCCTTTTTCATGCTCATTCCAATAAGGAAAATGATGATCATTATATGGTTATATAATTAATTGTTTATCCATGAGGGTGAGTAAGATTTCATGTAGGCGATCAAAGGATTTATAAAATTAAAGTGGTTTTTGCTTAGGCCTAGTATGGGGGCATAAAAGTGGTATGGGGATAATGACAGGGAGAGAAAATGAATTAACTTTATGAAATAACTTGAATTGATCAAAGATAGAATAGGTAATATCCCTAACACTAGCATCGAGTTCCTCAAGCATTATATTCTTCAGTATCTGAATCCTTGGGTAAAATAGAATGGAAATAGGTGGAGAGGTAGGCACATGGGGAAGAGTGATTTCATGCTCTATATTAGTAACATGAATAAAAATATCATGAAACAAGGGGCATGTATCACAATATTATATTTCCTTAAGATGGTAAATGAGGCCATCACAAAAGATATATTTTATTTCTAAAGCAATATCTAATTTGGGAACACTTGGAAACATGTGATTTAATCAAATACAAGCTTGTAATTCACTTAATGCAAGGTGTGAAAATTATCATAGGTGAATCTTGGGATTTTATTAGCAATGAAACAAATAAGTAATGTCTCTTCAAGATCTAAAAAATTAGACAAGGACTCACTTGATAGATG
This sequence comes from Taxus chinensis, assembly GCA_019776745.2. Lineage (NCBI taxonomy): Eukaryota > Viridiplantae > Streptophyta > Pinopsida > Cupressales > Taxaceae > Taxus > Taxus chinensis. Next base: position 329,905,881 of record CM034146.1, read on the forward strand.
ATAAAACCAATTCAAAGCAATATCAATTAGACTATGGGGGAAGGATTTTAGTAACATTCAATCATTAGAAAATGATTCCATAGAAAATCTATATATATTAAGGTGAAAATAAAGATCATTAGTTTCATAAAATATCTGAAATTTAGGCATGAAAAAAATATGAGGGAATGAGGAATTAAGGATCTTGAACACAATGGGATTCTTATATGTAACATTGGAATCAATTAAAGCATGATAGGCCTTATTATTTAGAGATAACATGGTCATGTATAACATTATAACTATCAGATCATAGTCATGTATAGCATCAATCAGATCATCACAAATAACATGGTCATGTATAACATTATAACTATCCACATAATTATGATAATCATCAAGAGTATCAAGAGGAATAGAACTGGACACACTTCATTACAATCATGTATGGAACCAGGATGCGCACATGTATAATCATTATGAGTATTTAAATATTTACTAGGATCTGTGACTGGATCATAAACAAAGGAAGATGGCATGTGAGAAGAGAGTTTTAGGGCCTCTAATGGAGATGGCTAAAAATAAATGAGAGAAATTAACATGCTCGTCTAGGGGATGAGAGGAACTATATCTAGGGTTTTTCATATGATGAGGATGCACAAAAGGCTTCGTGAAATCTTATTACCTCGTACTAATAAGGAAGTTATAGTATGATAAAATATAAATAGTATAAACACCTAGAAAAGTGGAATGGAATCTCCTATATACATAAAAATCATGGGATTTATCAAATGGATACTGGATTTCCATACAGTAAGGAGATTTTTTTGGCTTAGAATTACCCATTAAAAAATGCAAGAAATCAAAGCACAGAAACCCTAAGGAAACTAGAGGATAAAACATGCACATGGAACAACAAATGATAACCCTATGGAAGCTAGGATTATAATAATAAAAGGCCTAATAAGGGTAGGAAGACCTAATCCAAGTAGGTTGAGGGATAAATCAAAAGTAGGATCACCATATGTTTCAAATATAAATTCAATAATGTGAATATACAAGATGTATTTTTATTATTAAATTTGATTGGTTATGTAAAAATGAATAAGCAACAAATTCATATTATATACATTGATCTACAATATTGGAACCTAGGGTTTTGAAAACACAATTGTTTTATAAAGAAATTAAAAGTTTAATTGGGTTAGAGAACACTTATCTATTTCAGTTAGACCTTTAATAGTGTTGTGTAGTGAATTTGAAAGTTTCTAAAAACTAAAAGGTGTTCAACATGTTTATGTTTACTTGTGTACAAATTAGACAAGGTCCTACCACTTGGGACATGGTCATACTATGGTTTGGTCCCCTTTTATCCAATCCTGTCTTGCTAAGGATATTGGATCTATTTTTTCCTATGTCACATCAATATCACGTGTATCACTTTATGTTATAGTTAATATTGTTGTAACCCTCACATTTGTACCTGAATTTGCAAAAACTCTATCTTTTTACAAATAAATTCAACCACACATTAGATGACAAAAAAATAATTATGAAGTTCTTAAGTTAGACTCACTAAATAGGTCACTTCATTTGTGATTCTACTAAGCATTACACTACATTTCAAACTCCATAGAGTTCTCCTAGTGTTTCGTGCATTTGTGTGTGCAACTAGTTCCCTTCTCCTAGTGTTTCCCTTCATGCTTCCACACTGATAGCAGGCTAAGTACTTGTCCTAATTAAAACCCTTATATGCAAATGTAAAAATCACTAATTTAGTACTTTTTATATGTTATGCAATGTGTTTTGTTAGTTCCTTTCTTACTCCTAACTCATATGTGGTAGATAAATATGCACTTCCTAGATGATAAATTCTAAGAGTAAACTTATATATACATATATACATATACATATACACACACACATATATTATATTCATGTATGTGTATAGGCATGTATGTATATATATGTATGTGTTGTACAGGAAACTTCATTCTCTTGCGGGTGAATGTCAATACTAGAATCCACCAGTAGCTTCGAATAATGGAGGTCTTAGGACCTTAGATGCGGATATGAATCTACGGGTGCAAAGAAGATGGATTTGTGATCATATCTACAAAGATGAAACAAAAGTGATTAGATAAAAATATGTGTGGGTTTCCCAGACAATGTCGGTTCCAAGAGGCTATGAACTCCCTTGGAGGATGTCAACTCCCGTGTCTAAAAAAATGGCAATAGCTGGTGAACAATAGATAGCATGCAGAAATAGTGAAATACAAATTTCCAAGTAACTAGAATGACGAGGTGACTTAGTTGGTGATGTGATATGGAGATGAAATGAACATCAGGATGGCAAGATGATGATCAATGTCAAAGCTTTCTCCGACACTCCTCACCTCTAACTTATAACAATGGAATTTTTTTTCCTTGACCTCAAACTTGCAAAACTTATTTAAGAAATTTCTTCCTCTTTTTAAAAACTTCAAGTTTCAGAATATGTAGAGATTTCATATTATTATTTTTCCTTTTGAAAAAGGGGGGAAGATCCATATTTATAGCTTGGAGATGGGGTAGCTTAGGGGTTAACGGGTAACCGAGGTTTGATAAAGTAACCTTGGTTAGGTGAGTGGGGGGGACATGGTTTGACTAATTAGGTGAGATAATAGATTTGATATGATTGAGTGGGGTTCATGATTTGGATGGTGGGGGACACAATTTGATTGAGTGGGGTGATGTGATTTAATTGGAATATTTGGATATTATTAGCACATAATGATGTTTAGGGATTTAAAGGAGATTAATTGAGTAATCAAATATGTAGGTTTGGTGGGAAATGAGATTTGCATGGATAAGCCTAATGAAGGAGAGAAAACGTGGGGTGATACCAAAATTTGGTGTCTACATTTTCCCCTTTTTGTTGAGTGGTTTGCGATAGTAAGCCACGAGACAAAAACAAAAAGGGTTGGATGAAATCATGTGTCCGTAAAAGGGATGGGGATGGATAAAAACATGACCAAAGGCAAGATGCCCCAGGAGAAAAAAGGATCACAATAACAATGAAAAATATGGCGGTGACTCCAATATCACATCAGTAGAGGATAATTGCAGTCTCAATGGAGACGGGTGACAACGTTCTACGGACCAGTGAGTGGGTGAAGACCATTGCAGTATGAATGTAAACAGTGATGACCAATGGGTCATATGAAAACATCAAAATATGCGCAACTGAATGCGAAAGAGTATGCGGAATCCTTTGTACATGTAGGAATCGAGAGAAAAATCATGCATCCACAAAAAGGGACGAGGATAACAATAATGATTCCCCAGCACACGGCTCAATATAAAAGGTGGATGTGTAAATAAAAATTCCCTAGGGGAATAATCATAAATGTGGACACGATGAGCAGATAGGATAGAAGGTGAGATAGAATGCCCTAAAAGGATGATAAATATGGTGATAAACATGTTTTATATGAAAGATTCATAAGTGACGGAAAATTAGGTGGAGGAGAAAGCAGTCTCACTTCTTTGGCAGCAGGATAAGAAAATCACTTCTTTAGCACGCAGGATAATGAAGTCAAGCTACTTTTGCAAAAAAAAAAAATCAAAGAAAACATTCATGGGATAGAACAAGATCAAATAGGTGGTGACCATTACAGTATCCTCCAAGACAAAAATGTCATGGAAATATGTGATGAAGGATATATATGATGATGTCTCCTTGAGAGGGTTGACAAGAATGGAAGATACGACACCGCTCCTGAAAGGAGAAGAGATAAACTTTATAGAGAAGAGGAATAGGAAATTGATGGCGTAGAGCGAACGTGGTGGAGGATGATTAAAAAATGAAAGAGGGTAAAGCGGATGAGGTGTAATAGGATGGAGAAACCATCATGCACGGATAATGAGGAGTGTGAATTATGCTTGATTGTGATGGAAAGAAGAGGAAGAGAATAATAGAGAAGGAAGATAAGAGAGGGAGAGAAGATATATGAAAGGAAAGAAGAGGAGAAATTGATAGGTAATACCAATAATATGAAGGTAGTGGGAAAAGATGAGAAGAAATAGAGAAGGTGTGATGGGCCTGGAGAAAAAGAAAATAGAGAAAGAGAATAGGAGAAGAAGGGAAGGAGGAAGAACAAACAAGAAGAAGATGAGATGAGAAGAAGGAAGAGATTAGAGGAGATAGTGAATGCATAGAAGAGAAACAAAGATGTGTCATAGTAAAGAAGTAGCAGATATAATAAAGAGGGGAGATTATGGAAGAAAGAAATGATGAAGGACATAAAAGAAGAGGACAAGAAAATGATAGAGTATATTGTGAAGGAGCAAGGAAAATTAAAAGGGAAAGATGAAGAGAGAAGATGGACAGAGTCGAGGGTGACAAACATCTTAAGAAAGACTGTGTAATATGAAGAGCAGTAGAAACCAGGAAATAGACAAGTATGATTGCCAAGTATGATGGAGAAGAAGAATGGATGAAAATACTGAGGAAATGTAAAGGAAAATGGACACAGAGTGGTGAAAGAGGTGACAGAAAGGTGAAAGAAAGAGTGTGATGTGGGGATTGTTGGCATGTGTGTCCAGCGCTCCCCATGGAGTTTCGTGACATGGACTAACCGCCTCTCATTGGGATGCCTAACGTCTGGTGATGATGTAAGCGTGAGACTAACACCTGGATGGAAAGTTTGTGGTCTAACGACAATCGTGGTCCAACAAATGGTATCATGAGTAACAGCTTCTCGAGTTTGAGGAACTCACTCAGAAGATATACGCTGAGGGGGAGATTGTTGGCATGTGTGTCCAGTGCTCCCCAGTGAGATTTCGTGACATGGACTAACCGCCTCTCGTAGAGGGAAACTCTAGCGATTGAAAGCGGAGACTAACACGTATGGGTGGTTTGGTCTAGAAGGATGATGTCCAACAATAAGTGGTGATGAATGGAAATGAGGAGCGAAGAGAAATGGATCAAAGACATTGTTGAACATGTTGGGGGATAAGAACCATAGGATAACGAACTCACCTTGAGAAGGATCCTCAAGTAGGATTCACAAACTACAATGGAGATCAAGTAGAATTCGCAAACTGAAAAGTGTATTTACGAGAGCATTCATGGATATTATGGATAGATATAGAATTCATAGTGTGAAATTTGATGTGATTTTGATAAAATATGACCTTGATGAGATGAATGAAACATAGTTGTAGCAAGGGCATATAGGGAAACCATGCTTCGAACCGGATTGGAGGTAAACAAGAAAAGTTACCACTCAAGGCATTTCACTTGCAACCAATAACATGTGTTAACACATAACCAACTATAGTTAGTTATACCAAAAGACCATGAGGGAAATATGGATGAAATATGCTCATAAAGATAATGTTGACATGAAAAATGGATTGGATATGTAACTTGTACATGGGAAGAGGGATCTCCATAGGTGGTTGTCCCTAAAACTATGCCCCAGCTCTGGGAAAGGGGAAGAACAAAATAAAGAAGAAAGTTGATCAATGTGGGAAGCTTTCTTAGGATGTGATGATAAAGGAAGGTTGATCAATGTGGGAAACCTTCCAAATTCCATAATAAGAGAGTAGCCATCCTTCGAGGGTATGGTCTACTTTATACATAATATGGATGGTAAGAATAATATGTATGATATCCGTCCTTCGAGGGATCAGTCTATTTCTTTTGATCTTGCTTTTAATTAATGTTTTTATTTTTATTTTCCTTTCTCTTTTGTTTTTTAGTCTATTTTTTGGCATGAATAGTTGTCCTTCGAGGGATCATCATGTCTACTTTGGTACTTTTATTTTTGTTAACTTTAATTTTTCCTTTTGCATGCATGAATTTTTATTACATGGGGAAGAGCTGGGAATAGCTAAGTAGACCACTTAGGATGGGATAATGAATGTACAAGAGACACCCCTGGACCCTTTACATGACTACAATAGGAGAATGAGAGGGTGATGGATGTAATGATTGTGGAGTTCTCACCAAATGGGAGAACTTATCCATAATGAATATGCTATGAGTAGAGTTGTGGTACTCATATTCAAGGTCATATCAAAGTAGTGACAGTAGACCACATAATTCATATCATTACCATGATAGATGGAAGGGGCTAATGGTGGAGGATTGATCTAAGGATATAATTAAGTGCTCATTGGTAGATATGCTAACAGTAGAATGGCTACAAGTGCAACTGCATTAAGAGGTTCTGTCTCTAGTTTACCACCAAGAGAGGGAAGACAGTTAAGTTGTGATAGGATGAGATGACAACTTGTAAAGGATTAGATGTGATAGACAAGCAGGAAATAAAACTATGTCCTTAAGGAAACAAAAATATGACCACGACGATGGATTTGGATGAAAATAAATGATGCCCCAAGAGAGACACAAATATGGCAGGACAAAAATGGCCACAAATGTGGACTTGATGAAACAAATGGTGCCCATAAAGAGACACAAATATGGCCACAATGGTGAAATTTGATAAGAAAATAACAAAAATGGTCCCTCACATGGTCTCAAAAGGACAATGGAAGGACATGGCCACAAAAGTGGACTTAGAATGAGATGAAGATTTGGACAGAATTAGTTTAGATTGGATGAATTTGGAGGAGGTAAATAAAACAATGTCAAGGAGCGAAGTCCCCTAGTGTCAAGGGAGTTGTACGGATGATATGCTCAAGGGCGAGGGAAGGTTTCTCCCCCAATGAATTAAATGTGGAGGAGTTAAAGGATGTCGAAAGAGTTTAGATGAGATTGTTTTAGATTTGGATGGGATAAATGGTCAGAGACCACAAGTGTGTTTGGCAAGATAAGCGGTATTGATGAACAATGGAGGACCTTCCTTAGGAGGAATGTCATGTGCAGGAGGGATGTTAAGGGATGATGTGGATGAAGGAATCATGGGAAACCCGACGGATGGGATACAAATTGGATTAAATGTAGATGGAGAAGGATATTTCCCCTGAATGAGGAAATCATCTTTCTCAATAAGGTTATGGATGATTGTTTAAAAGGCCTTACAATGTTCAATGTCATGGCCTGGGGGTACGATGATAAGCGCAAATGCAATTGGGCTTGAACCATGATGGCTTTGGACTATGGGGATTGAAAGCTTTAATGGGAGGAAGCGTGATGGAAGATATTCGAACTAAATGTCGAAAAATGTCTGTGTATGACCCAATCAAAGTGTCATGAGGAAGATAACTCTCATGATTTTTATCATGATGTTTTGGCTTGGATTTGGATGTAGATCAGATGGGTAAATTATGTGTTTTGGAAGACAAATCAAATTTGGTTGAAGGATTGTATTGTTTGGATTGGGATTTAGGTGAGGATGTACATTGGATGGGTAGATTATATGTCTTGGATGACAAATCAAATTTGATTGGAGGCTTGGATTGTTTGGATGTGGATTGATTGTTGCGAGATGTCATAGATGGAGAGACTGATCCTAAAATAGATGTTGTGGCATTGGATTGTTGAAAAGAGGGAAAATTTGAATGTTTACGAGGATGCACAGGGGACTTTCGGGGATGTTTTCCACAAGCCTTAGACTTTGATCAAGAAGATTTACCCTTAGCAGGGATGATAATAATCTCAACTGGAGGATCTGATGGTGGTGGTGTGGATATTGATGGAGAAAATGTCCTAAAACAAGAAGAGGATATTAATGGAGAAATAGGTGTTTGTATGATGTGATTAATGAGATCTATGTGAGATGTGGATTGTTTAGGTTTTGGCATGGAAAGAGTTAATTTTGGAGAATGCAAACCATCTTTATTTGACTTAGGTGGAGGTGTTTGTTCAATAGATGTTTCAAAGGGTATCTTTGATAGGGTTGCAGATCGAGAGGATTTGGTCATTGTGATAGAAGGATTAAGTAAAGAGTATTGGGATAGACCGGGTGATGTGGCCATGGAAAAGGATATAGGTAAAGATGTCAAGGTAGGGATAGGTGGATTTTTTGATATGATAGGAGTAGGGGTAGTTGGGATAGATAGGGATGTAGGAATATTTGGGATATTTGGAGATGTGGATGATGTGGTGATGGGAATGTTTGATGAGGGGTTGGGCACGAGAGATGTGGATGAAGTGGTATGTATACTCGAAGCCGATGTGGATGTGGTTAGGGTCGTTGGTGTGGTTGGTACGAAAGAAAGTGTATAAGGAGGAACTGGGATTGATTCTAAGGATGGTTTGATGGGTAAAGGTGAAATGGATGGAGGTATGGTAGTCAAACCTACAGAAGGAGATGTGGTAACTCGATGGAGTAGACATGATAGGTAATGCAGTAAATTTAGGAGTATTATCGGGTGTAGAAGTAGGTGGGACTGGTTGATTCATAAATGTTTCAAGGGGTAAGAATGATATGTTTGTTAATGGGGTTGATGTCAGAGGTGGGGTTGTAAAGGTACATGTGGTAGAAATGAGTTTAGTTGGGATGGTTGTAGAGATGAGTGATGTAGATGTAGTAATAGGTGTGTTTGATGTAGATGTGGGTGAAGGCATAGATGTGAGAGATGTAGGGATATGTGTGGATATCAATGGGGCTGAAATAGGTGCTAAGGATGAATCTGATGTGATAGATTGGGGCATGATCGAAGTGGATGAAGTAGATGGTTTAGTAAAATTTGATGCAGATGTGGTAAGGGTAGAAGGTGTAGTAGGTTCAGGACAAGTAGTAAAAGTTAATATAGGTGTGTTATAGATACAGTTCTGAATAAGGAGTGGGAATAATGTCTAAGGTGGGAACATGTGAGTTGGTGATAGGATGAGATCTTGATTGACGGTGTCAACGGTGTAAGCATTTAATAATTGAGATATAAATGGTGTGGCTTGATTTGTTGGTGGTTAAGTAGGAAATGTTTTTGTAATTTTGTTGAAAGGTTGGCTAGATGAACTGGTGGAGCTATCCACTTGGATATCCCCTTGATTTATGAGTTTTTGGACACGATATTTGAAAGAATGACATTTCTCAATGTTGTGACCTTTGACCCGATGATATTTACAATAGTGGGTTTCATGATACCAAATAGGCTTGGCTTGTGAGTTTTCTACATGTCATATCAGAGGAAGTTGGATGGAGTTTACGACTATTAACTTGTCAAATACGAAACTATAGGATTCTTCTAAGGGAGCGTAACTGATTATTGATTTAGGGGCTTCTTGTTGAGGCCATGTGTTGGATGTAGATGCAAATAAGGGATTAATAACCATGGCGTTGGCCGCACCTTCAAATGTGTTTAAATGTGTGGATGGTTTAGTAGATTCAACTTTAGGTTTGGCCAATCTAAGTTTAAGATGACCTTGCTCAATGGCACAGGTTTCGAGTTTGCGAGCCATTATGAAAGCTTCATCAAAGGTTCGGAATGATAGGATTTACAAGGTAGATGATATATGTTTCACACATGAATGTGAGAAGAGTTCGATGAGTTTGGTTTGCAGAAGAGTGAAGGATAGTTGGTTTATAACACCATGCCATCGTGTGACAAAGTCGACGATGGACTCGTCATCAAATTGTCGGATGGTGTATATGTCAGTGATAGCAGTTTTGTGTGTAATGTTAATTGAAAAGTGTTCTAAGAATAGTTACACGAGCTAGGTGAAAGAGAATATGGAATATTGTGGGATATGGTTGTACCAGTCCAATGCAGGACCAGATAAGGACATGGGGAAAGTGCGAAGTAGTAGATCGTGATCATGCGCAATAAGACAACATGCATGTTTAAATGCATGGAGATGTTGTTGGGGATCTTCCTTGTTGTTGAACTTAGTAAACTCGGGAAGTTTCCAATGAGAGGGTAGGGTTTGATTGGAACTGACAGATGAATTGGTTCGTTACAGATGTGTTCATAAGATAATGTATCCTTGGGTGCCAAGGTAGCAGCTTCTAAATTAGCCAATGTATTCATCAAAGCGTGAATAGGATCATTTGACGTGAGCGTTAGGTTGAGATTGGATTGGTTGTGTGGCATGAAATGTAGCTTGATAATTCGAATTGATAAGCTTGTGAATGTGTGGGTATTTGGGGAATTGTTTGATAAGGTGGTTGATAAACTTGTGGGTGTGCAGGTGTGTGGGGAATTATTTGGTAAGGATTAACATGTGTCATGGTTTGAGATTGTTGCATAGGATGACGTTGAGCAATAGGGACATGATGTGTTTGTTGAATTTGGGTAGGTTGTTGTGGTAAATGATAAGTGGTGATATGAGTGTTAAGGCAATGTAAGTGTGAAGAGGTTGAGATGGTTGCATATGCATATTAGTAGTGGATGAAATAGAATTGACAAAAAGGGATGTGGGTGGAATGTGATCCACCAATTGAGGAGATTGTGGAAGATTTTTGGAATACGAAATCATATATGGGGTTAGGAGGTGGTCCAAGAGTTTCTAAAGGAGCCGAAGATGGTGGTGTGGTTGGTTTAGGAAGATTAGATTGGTAAGGGATATGAGGATTGGTTTCAAGGTGGGAATTATTGTGGATGACACGGTCCTCATGAAGTAAGCCATGGAGATAGAGGGTTGGGTAACTAAAGGTGTAGCCTCAAGTGTAGAATCTTGCTGGGAGATATCGTTAGGAGAAATAATTTTATTGGATGGAGGACATTGTTGTTTTGTTTCGATTTGAGAGAGAGTGACAATAGGTGTGAAATAGAGAAACATATGTTTATGTAATTTGTTGACAAACAAATCAAGAAACATTTTTTTATCATCATGTTTAATTATGAGATGTGAAAAGAAAAGAAAAGTGGATAATGAAGGTTCCTAGAGAACAGAAATCTAAGGCTGGTTTCAAGTAGTTTTGGCTAGGGAAATGTCTGAAACGGTTTCCTGTTGGGTGTTCAAATCCCAATCAGTGAACCAGGTGAAAGGAATGTTTCGATGTGTTGATTTTGTTCGTGAAGTTTCAGGCAGTGTGTGGTAAAATGTGTGATGCAGAGAGTTAAACCCCTATTTAAGCTATGTGATCAGGAAAGATGTAGAAAAGAAAGGTTCTTTTAAGCCAAAACAAAATATGACGTTTGATGCAAATAATCACTCAGAAAAGGGAAATTACAATGCAGAAAGGAGAAAATAGGGAAAATGAGGAATAATTGTAGAATGTCTTCCCTCGTGATTTGACTACACGTGATAATGACAATTGTGAAGGCGGTAGTCAGTTGCAAGGAATGCCTAGGTACCCTAGAATTATATCGTCCACGATCATGGATGGGGTCGATGAAAGTGATTTGTGGCATGTTTATGTTTTAATTGTTGTCTTTAATGGAGTGGCTTTGTGTCGTTTGTAAAATTCACCTGCAAAATAAAAATAAAATATAATTAGTTAGTATAGTTAAGAAAAATTGACGCAAATGTTGTAAGTCATTTGTGTATGAAAAGTATACACAAAATAATAAAAATAGTGAATTTAAATTATGAAACAAGTAATCTAAATTAAGAAATAATTAATTTATACTATGAAATAAATGATAAATAGAAAATCCTATAAATCGAACAAACCATGTACTATACGATAAATTATTGGCACTCAAAATGATTAAATGTATTCGACATCTTATTCAATTATAATTAAAAAAAAGCTACAAAATCTATCGATAGGCTATATAAATGCAAGATTAATATACACAATGTAAATAATTGGCATAAATAAGAACGATATAAATAATATAAACTATGGACTGGTGAGAAAATCCAGACCGAAAGGAACAAAGGACGAGATAAATGAAAGACTTTCTTAATAACAGAGCACTATGAAAAAAATAAATGACTTAGAGCATTATAGATTTTCTAAAAGACAAAATACATGATGTAGAAAGGGAAGACTAAAAAAATAATGTTCTTGGAAGCTGGTGATGAAAGTCAAATAATTTGGTGAATGAGTCAATTAGTTGACTTGGATTAAACAATGATTGATTGGTCGAAGTATATTGGAAGTGGAGTAGTTTGTCAATGTGAAGGGATGTGGACTCAGTGGCGAGCCTATAGAAGTTAGTGACGGTGTGGGCGTCATGGTAAATCAATGGTGATGGGGGTGTGTTCTTGGTTGGTGTGAGTTGTGGGTGAGGTTAAATGGAGGTGGAGGATGAGCTAAGGTGGCAAGATGCGAGTGGATGGAGAGTCACAGGCAGAGAGAAGTGGAAGTAGAACATTGAGGAGATGGATCAACATAGGATGTAGAGCATAAGGTGTAGGATGGAGTGGGTTTTATTGGGAGGACATGGGGATATATTAGCTTAATCTTGTGCAACTCACTAAGATCCTAGAGTCACTTGTCTCGTGCGTGTAATTAGCTAAAATTCCCAATTTCCTAATCTTGTGGCTTTGGCCTAGAAGTATGCTAGGTTAGTAACGGTGTTGGATGGGGATTGGGGTTGTGGTTGAGTAACTAGAGCATGAGACATTAGAGGTGGGAACTGGGACATGAGGACGAAAGATGAGTTGGGGCATAGTCGAGTAGGTAGATAAATCATTGTGGGAATAGCGAGAGGGAAGTTGATTTGGGAATGGTGAGAGATAGTGTGGGATGAGTCGTGCGGAAGGGTGGTGAGGTGGGATGTGTTGTAGTGGCTCGGGTCTGTGGGAGTGGTGATTTTGAGGTGGGAGTGGGTTGAATGGCCAAGTGGCTGAGGAGAAGGAGAAGGGATCTTGGTGGAGATGGGAATTTAGAAGTTGGGTAGGAATAGCTCCGGTAGATGAGGGAGTGAGTTAGGAATTGGGTAATGTAGAGATAGTTCGTGACAAAGTTGTGTGAAAGGAGAAGGGATCTGCATTAGAGATAGGAAGGTGTGTGGGTGAAAGTGGAGTGAGGTGAGAGAATATGGGAACAAGATGTGAGCTCAGTAGGAAGGGGAATGAGTGGGGAACTGTGTAGTAGCTCGGATGGCTGGGTCGTAGGTTGGGCGAGGGGTAAGCCAGGGATATGGTGAGTTGTATGTGAGGTGTGGAGGTGGTTTAGAGTAAGGATGGAGCTCGGTGAAAGGGGATTGTGAGGTGGAAGTCAAGTTGGGAATGTAGGATGAGTTAGTGGGAGAGTTAGGTCTTAGGACCTAATTGTAATTTATATATATATTATGATCATTCATTTATGTAATAATAAAAATAAACCTTAAACTAATTACGAAAAATGAAATAATAAGTCGATTGAAAACAAAAAGACCACTTACCTCCAAGGCAACCTAAACGACAATACTTGAAGATAATATTAAAACCTTGTAAACAAGTTAGTCTAAAAATGGAATTCTCGCAAAATATATCTAAATGAGTGACAACTATGAAACACAATAACTATGATACTCACAAAACAAGCAAAGTAACAAGATAAATGAATAGATCTAGGGTCTGGTCCCATCGGGCCTGCCAGAATGTTATACAGGAAACTTCATTCTCGCGTGGGTGAATGCCGATACTGGAAGCCACCAGTAACTTCAAATAATGGAGGGCTTAGGACCTCAGATGTAGATATGAATCTACAAGTGCAAAGAAGATGGATCTGTGATAATATCTACAAAGCTGAAATAGATGTGATTAGATAACAATATGTGGGGGTTTCCTAGACAATGTCGGTTCCAAGAGGCTATGAACTCCCTTGGAGGATGTCAACCCTAGTGTCTAGAAAGATGGCAATAAATGATGAACAGTAAATAGCATGTAGAAACAGTGAAATACAAAATGCCAAGTAACTAGAATGATGAGGGGACTTAGTTGGTGCTCTGATATGGAAATGAAATGGGCATCAGGATGGCAAGATGCTGAACAATGTCAAATATTTCTCTGACACTCCTTACCTCTAACTTCTAACAATGGAAAAGTTTTCCCTTGACCTCAAACTTGCAAAACTTATTTCATAATTTTCTTCTACTTTTTCTAAAAGAGGGGGGAAGACCCATATTTATAGCTTGGATATGGGGTAACTTAGGGGTTAATTGGTAATCGGCGTTTGATAAAGTAACCCTAGTCAGGTGAGTGGGGGGGACATGATTTGACTGATTAGGTGAGAGAATAAATTTTATTTGATTGATTGGGGTTCACGATTTGGATGGTGGGGGACACGATTTGATTGAGTGGGGTGATGTGATTTAATTGGAATATTTCGATATTATTAGAACATAATGAGGTTTATGGATTTAAAGGAGATTAATTGATTAATCAAACATGTAGGTTTGGTGGGATATGGAATTTGCATGGATAAGCCTGCTGAAGGAGAGAAAACGCGGGGTGATACCAAAATTTGGTGTCTACAGTATGTGTATATATATGTATGTATGTATGTATGTATGTATATATATATATATATATATATATATATATATATATATATGTATGTATGTATATATGTATATATGTATATATATATGTATATGTATGTAGATATGTATACATACATACACACACACACACACACATATATACACATACATGTATATATGTATGTGAGTCTCTTGATATGAAATTATGATATGCACCACTGGCTCAAAACATAAAATTATCACTCTTCCTCTAGTTTGGGGACATTTTCTGATATCTTCCATTTCTCACCATCTAATATTCCAATCAAAACCTTATAATTGTTTAATCCAAACAAATTATGCTCTAATAAATATTTAAATAATAAAAATTCCTTTTTGAGAGTATACCCCACCGAGGGTATGTTCTCCTTGTGTATTTATATATGCATTCTACCTTGCATATCATAAATACTTGCACTCTTCTCTTATCACAAGTCTCTCTTTGTTATCTTATCTTACTCCATCCATTTATTTTTTATCTCAAGTTAGATACATTTATTGTGATTTCTTATTTAGTGTATTTTTTATAATAATTTATTTACTAACAAGGTATTAACATATTATGTTTCCTCTTATAATATCCTACATTTACACCTTTTCTTACTTATGCTTCAACCTTGTATTTGAAATTCTAGTAGCTTGGTCTCCATTCCCTTCCTTTTGCATTAACGAGTAGAGTGCCACAATCCCATTCATCATTTTGTATATACATGGGCCAAAGCACATAGCACTGGCAACATCCTCAACATAAATGCAAGGGGGGTGTGTAGCTAATACGGGAGTCGAGGGCCCTTGAATTCTATACTCTGGCCCTATCTATATTCTATATGGGGGCGGCCACTACCTACTCCTAAGTAGAGCCACC
Source organism: Taxus chinensis (assembly GCA_019776745.2). Classification (NCBI taxonomy): domain Eukaryota; kingdom Viridiplantae; phylum Streptophyta; class Pinopsida; order Cupressales; family Taxaceae; genus Taxus; species Taxus chinensis. The sequence goes on from CM034146.1 coordinate 329,921,023, forward strand.
TACAGATCTATTTAGAGTCTAGTCTGTTCTACTAAGCGCTAGTCCTCAGTGGTGCCCCATCCATATATCTAGCTCCAGAAACAAATCCATCTGATCCCATGTATCCCTTCTATCACATTACATCTTTTACATATTTACTTTTACATTTTTATTAGTTAGGTTGATTCCTAGTCTCCCATCTAGTTCCTTACATCATTTACTTTTATAATCTGATTAATTAGGTTGATCTGTAGTCTCATATCTAGTCCCTCATATCCCTTTTTTTACAAGTAGAGTAGTTAGGTTAAGCCCTAATCTAAAAATTAGTATCCTATATCCTTTATGATCCTAAATTGGTATATGTATGTTAGTTGGAAGTTACCATCTATCCATAACCATCCTTTAGTTTGGTTGATATCATGTCCCAACTAATAACTTTCATATTTATCCTACATATAGGTTTGTTACTTTGATTGCTATTTTTCCCAACTAGCATCAGGTGATTTGGGTACAAATACTTATAATACATCTTTGTAGAATACATTAATACTTTTAGTGTTGGGTAATAGGTTATGTAAATTGTACAAAACCAAACAAAACTTATGTAGATCTAATGTAGAGAAGAAAGATAATTATAAATCTTAAGTCAACACAACGGAAGTTTTGAATTGATAAAGCACAAGACATAGACATAGGTTTACCTTGGGAAAAACCTTTTGGGTGAAAATCCTAGCAATAGATATATTTCTTATTACACTTGATCTAACCCAACAGTACAACAAGACCTAAACAATACTTCATTCGTAACACTTTCGTAGTCCATGCACAACCTTTACATAAATACAATACTTGTTTGTGATACCTTATATTATTCAACACTTAACATTCTCAATACACTAACTCGCATACTCCTCTCCTTCATCATATACCCAATTGTTATTTATAACAAAATAAGAGCCCCAAAATTTCTCTCACAGCTAATTTCAATGAGTATCTCAAAAGAATCAATGTTCTCTAAGAAAAATTATGCTTTAGAACAATATAATGGTTGTACTAATAGATAATCTAGATATTCCCTCTAACTACTACCTATTCATACTTAGAGAGTCACTCTACATCCCCATTTCATTTCCAAATGGTTGATAATGCATAATAGCCGTTATCTATAATATCACTATCTAATGTTGTGCAACTCTTCTAAGTACCATAAAACAACTCCCACTATGCACAAATCTTATGTATAGTCCCATGTATTTTGTGTTATACTTCAACACCTTTAGATAATACTCCATAATTCTCAATAACTCACATGTTTGTGTACCTTCTAATAACTTAACTACATGATTCTTCACAATTCTTTCATTATGCACCAAAGTTGATTATTGTTATGTAATCCAACCATTGCATGATGGTATTTACAAAATTGAACCATTGCACAATAATACTTGCACATTACATGTAAAGTTGAAAATATTCCCAACATTATCCCACTTATTGAACACTTCGCATGAAGGGAGCACAAACTCATTCCTTTAAAAACTCATGAAATTAAGCCCATATTTTTCCCACATTAGATAAACTTCTTGCCACTCATTCCCTTAGTAATGAATCTTCAACATTGATATTGGTATTTACCTTCTTTAGTATCACCTTATTTCTCTCCATCATTTCCCTTATAAAATGATATTACACATGAATGTTCTTGGTGCATTCATCTATGAGTCGCAATATATCCTCACCATTCCTTGGAACCCAATTTTGGAACGTAATATTTAAAGTTGCACTTATTTCTTCCTTACATGAGTATCTTCCATATACGCATTTAAAGTGATTGAAATTATAACATTTTCTTAACGTTTTCTCATCCAACATATTGCTCCACTAAACAAATAAAAACTCCAAATCTTGACCCTAGTAATAACCTGCAAAATCGTCTAAAATCGTTGCCTTGCTTTTATGAGGACTTCCTTGATAGAAAATCACATGATTAGACATTTCGGGTAAATATTTGAAAATCCTCTTCATCATAATCTAATTTTCATACCCAATATTTTCCATGTATATGTTAACTCCCATTGCATGCACAATGTCATAACTTATGCAATCCATTTAATATATAAAGCTTCCAACCACACTTGCATATAGCACCCAAGTCATTTTCTCTGACTCCTCTTGAGTTTCTAGACATTGTGCAACTGAGAGCTTCTAACCAACTGAGAAAAGTGTGCTAACATGTTTATTATCTTATGTCTTAAAAGTTTATAATACCATCTCAATGTAGTTATTATAACTCATCTAAAGTTTCATATTCACTCAATCTCACATGATTTCCATGCCCAAAATAAATTGTATAGCATTAAGATCTTTCATGTCAAACTACACAGACAACTAAACTTCACTTGCTTGATCATTTCCTTACAATTTCCAATCAGCAGCATATCATCAACATAAAGCAGTACGGTGACAAATTTATTTCTTTCATCTTTGAAGTACATGTAATGATTTTCCTCACTGTGCATGAGACCAAGTTTACACACATGTATGTCAAACTTTAGATTTCCTTTCCTTGGAATTATTTTAGGTTGTACAAATTTTTTTTAGGTGCAAGACCAAATCCTCTTTTCTATTGACCTTAAAACTTGTAGATTATAGGTCATGTGGATTTATTACTCAAGGTCTCCATGTAAATATGATGTCTTAACATCCATGTGATCTATTTACATATCATATGTAGTTGTACTAGCTAAAATAGATCTAACTCAAGTCAATTTTGCAATAAGAGAGAATAACTCACCAAAATAAATTCCGTCAAATAAGAGAACCATTTTGCAACCAAGTGGGCCTTATATTTTTCATATTTACCTTGTGCATTACACTTCGTTTTGTACACCCATTTACATCCTACATGATTTATCCTAAGAGGTAATTTAACCAGATCACAAGTTTCATTAGTCCTTATAGACTCCATTTCCTCCTTTATGGATTCCTTCCAAAATGTTCTTTACTTCATAAATAGATGCTTCGTATACCTATTTTGGATAATCACCATCTATTAGTGATAGTAGGAAAGCATAATATAAGTCAGAGGGATGTTATCTTTATGGTATTTTGTACACTCACTTTAACATTCTATGCATATGTGTATGAGGTTATTCTTCTCTTGTGGCACTACTTATTCATTAGAAACATAAAATTTAGTTACATGCTCTTTAGACTTTATGTCAACCCACACTCTATTTGAATTTTATTTTGTATTTTCCTCTAGATGTTTTAGCTTAACCTCATTATTGCCACATCCTTTTGTATAGGAATCCTCTTTAATTCTTTGAAGACAACATTAAGAATATAAACCATATTATCTATTTTCTAGATTCCACAACTTGTACCCTTTTAACAATTTGTACATCCCATGAATATGCACTTTTCAAACTTATAATCAAGTTGTATCCTAATTTCCTTTGGAATATGTATATATTCATCATTGAAAAAAAACTATTAGGTGTTTAAGGGATGGTTTCTTACCATTTTAATCTTCCTATAGAGTTTTATTTTATAGTTATAATGATAACACCTTCACAAAATAATAACCAATAGCATATATTTAGCCTAAAACATTTTAACTATCTCATTAGATTTTAATTTACTTGGTTTGAGATTCATCTTTGAGGATTGGTTTTGTTGGTCACATACCTAGTGAGGAGAGTTTCTCCTAATGGTGGCTTTATGGCATGTTTTGATGGTGCATAGTTGAAGGAGATTATAAGAGGCATGGAGTGGACTTAGACAACATGTCTAAGTGGCTTTATAAATTTGGTGGAGGTCATGTTGGCTCAAGAAGAATAAGTTTGGTGAGAGGGAAGTCTTAGTGTATTAGGCTTTTGAAAGTCCTAATGAAGGATTTAAAGTTTCTAGATGTTATTGCCAACCTAGTGTGGATTGTGAATGATGTTTTTATAATGGTTTCGTGTCATTTTAAATGTATTTTCCCTATGATGAATTTCCTAGATGTATTTGATTCATAAGTCACATATATAAGCATGTTTTAGTGACCTATTTGGTTGTTGGGTGAGTATTGTTAAGTTGTGGAGATAAATAGCTTCACAAATGGCATGTATTGCAGGTTTGTTGGCTTCAGCAGGAACTGACGTTGATTGGGTAGCCAACGTCAGTTGCCTAGTTTGAACCAGCATCAGTTTGGTAACCAATGTTAGTTATCTGTGCAATCATATTTTTATATTAGATGTGGATTAAATCTGACTCTTTGTTATAAAGGTGATCGGAGAGTTATAAATGCATAGCTAATTTTCTCTAAAGTTTGTATATACTTATAAGCTAGAAAACTAGGGTTAGAAGGTAAGATTTGATGATTAGAGAAAGAAGATTTTATTGGAGAAAGTTGAGAGAAGCTTGTGACAAAAAATTATTGTACATCCGGGAGAGGTGTGGAAGATTGTAAATCTTCATTGTATTTCCTCTGTGAAACAAAAATAATAGATTAGTTGTTTCTTGGTGGACGTATCTCACACTAGGTGAACCACGTTGTATCTTGTGTTACTTATTATTCTCGTGTTTATTGTTCTTCTGGTTTAATTTCCATGTTTATTGTTTGCATGCTTATATTGAGCATATATCTATATAACACTGTTGTGATCTAACCCCAACAAATGGTATCATAGATTTGTTTGAGGTTTTTGTGTGTTGATAGATTTACTCATAGAGGGATTTCTGATTGAGTGGGAGCATAACAATGGTAGAAGATAACAAATACAAAGTGGAGAAATTTGATGGCCATAATTATAAATTATGGAAGATGCAGGTGGAAGATTATATGTGTCAGCAAGATTTATATTTATCGTTGGATATGAATGCGAAGCCTGCAAAAATGATTGATGAAGAATGGAAGATTCTTGACAGAAAGGCTCTGGGATCTATAAGATTGAGTCTAACAGCATCTGTAGCTTCGAATATTACTTAAGCAATAACCACGGTATAATTGATGAAATCTTTAGCTAATTTACATGAAAAACCAAGTGCTTCAAATAAAGTTTATTTGATGAAAAAATTACTTAATTCAAAAATGCAAGAAGGTGGATCTATATCAATCCACTTGAATGATTTTCGTTCCATTGTAAATCAATTAAAATTGATTAATATCTCGTTTGATGATGAAGTGAAAGCACTTTTATTCTTATGCTCTTTACAAAATAGTTGGGATAACTTGGTAATGGTTATTAGTAATACAACATCTGCTAATAATATTTTGAAGTTTGATGATGTGGTTAGTATAATTTTGAATGAAGAAATACGTAGGAAAAGTACATGAGAGTCATTGTCTGGAAATGCTTTGAATGTAGAAAGAAGGGTGTGGAAAAAGGAGAGATCGAAGGGAAAGACTAATGGGAGATCAAAGTCAAAGATGGGCAAATCCAAATCTGGAGGTAGAAGAATAACTTGCTAGAATTATGGAAAGAAAGGACATGCAAAGAAGGATTGTTGGTTCAAGGAAAACAAAGAGAATCTACCAGATAAAGGTAAAGAGGAAAATTTTACAACTGGGGTAATGAAAGATGTCCTTATTCTCTCCTTGGATGATAAAATAGAATCTTAGGTTTTATATCCAGGAGCTTCTTTCCATGTTACTCCTAATAAGGGTTATTTCATAAATTATGTCCAGGGAAATTTTGGGCATGTTTATTTAGGAGATGATGAACCATGTAATATTACTAGTAAAGAAGAAGTTCATATAAAATTACATAATGGAAATACATGGGTATTGAAAAATGTGAGGCATGTGCCAAGCCTCAAGAGAAATCTAATTTCTGCAAGACAACTAGGAGAAGTTGGTTGCATGGTTACATTCAAAGCTGACTCTTGGAAAGTTACCAAGGGAGTTCTTGTTGTGGCAAGAGGCAAGAAGGTAGGAATATTGTATTTACCTGCCTGTATTATTGATTCCTTTTCTATTCTATCTACTTTAGATTCATATGCAAGCATGTGGCGTAATTGGCTAGGTCATATGAGTAAAAAGGGAATCCAAATATTAAAGGCAAAGGGGTGGAAAAGGGTAAGTTATCATATTTGAAACATTTAGATCTTGATTTCTGTGAGCATTGAATATTTGGAAAGCAAAAGAAAGTGAGATTTCTTAAATTTGGGGCAACAAAGAAGGAGCAAAAATTGGAGCTTGTGTACTTCGATGGGTGGGGACCAGCCTAGGTAGCTTCTCATGGAGGATCCCAATATTATGTGACTTTCATTGATGATGCCACAAGAAAGGTATAGGTTTATTGTATAAAGCATAAATTTGATGTTTTTGAGACTTTTAAAATATGGAAAGCCCTTGCAGAAAATCAAACTAGTTTAAAGTTAAAATGCCTTAGATCTGAAAATGGTGGTGAGTACTGCAATAAGGCTTTCAATGATTATTGTTCAGTGAATGGAATACGCAGAGAAATAATGGTTCCTACAACACCATAGGAGAATGGTGTGGCTAAAAGAATAAACAGAACTATCATAGAACATGCAAGAAGCATGAGAATACATGTTAGATTACCCTTACAGTTTTTGGTAGAAGCAGTAGACACGACAATATATTTAATCAACCATGGGCCTTCAAGTGCACTGAATGGTGGAATACCAGAAGAAGCTAGGATTGAAAAAGAGGTAGATATTTTTTTTCCTAGAGTATTTGGTTTAGAAGATTTTGTGCATGTTGATAAAGAATAGAGGAAGAAGTTGGATGCTAAATCCAAGAGATGCACTTTTATTGGTTATGGATCTAGTGATTTTGGATTCTGTTTTTGGGATTTAGATGATGTTAAGATTGTTAGGAGTCGTGATATTGAGTGGAATGAAAAGAGAATGTACATGGATCAGATTTTGATGTCTAAGGATGAACTGGTTGACAAGTTTGTGGAAGAAAATATATTTTTCATATTTAAAACAAACACCTACAGGAACCAGTGTCAGTGATAACAATTGTTGTCGGTAGCTTTAACCAATGTTGGTAGAAGATAAAGACCAATGTCGACAATAGAGGACTAACATCGACAGCCAAAACCAATGTCAGCAAAAGGTGACCAGTGTCGGTCACTACAACAGGTTAATACAAATATGCAACATATACAAAATGAACATCAAACACCCCATATTTTTGTGAGAAGGTCACAACGGGTAAGTAGACCTCCAGAAAGATTTTCACCTTCTTTATTTTATCTATTACTGACTGATAGTGGTGAGCCCAAATGTTTTGAAGAAGCAATGCAGAAGGATACCCATAAGAAGTGGGAGCATGACATGGATGAGGAGTGTAATGCCCCGTTCGACGTTTCCCCAGTTCTTGACATGAAGCCCGTGTTGCTAAGCATGGGAGGGTTGTGTGTGTGTGCTCCCATTGACCGTAGTTGACTTCATCCTTGTCACAGTGAAGATCTTACACCCTCCCTCTCCTTCTTGCCTTCTCAGGTCATTGTCGACACCCCAAACTGTGGGCCTTGTAGCGTCATGTACGATTGTCATGTTAAAGGAAAATATTGTTCTTGCTTCTTTGTGCTTGCCTGGTTATCGTCTTTAATGTGATTAATAATTATTTTATTTTATTTTAGCTGTAAAATCATTATAATAATATTAATAATAATATTATGATTTAAATTGTCGATTGACGATCTTTGGTTTAGGTGTCAATTTTATCAATATTGTTATTGATTACCTTCAAACTATTTTATTTCAATGAAAATTTTCCCTCGTGCTCGAGCCTCCTTTTTACGCAAAAGAGGATGAGCTTTTTGTTAATGGCATCTTTGTTTAGGATGTGGTGTTCGTGTTTATTGTTATTATTATCCTCCTCGGTCGTCTAGGCGTCACGCGTTCTTTGTAATTTTAGCTTTCTTTGACAAAATGTTTTTTTTTATCTTATATTATTTTTTTAGACGAGACGTGTTGGTTTTTACTTTGGTTTGAATGCCAAGTGGGGGGGGTTAGCCGCCTATCTGTCCTAGCTGATTTTCAACCACTTCTAACATGTTCATCCTTTTCTGACCTGTTATGCCTTTTTATCTTCCTCACGCCATGTTTTGCCATGTTTTGGGGAAATGAAACGCCTGACCTGGGAGTGTATTGATTGGTTTTTAACTAGTTTCTTTCATGATGCGCATGGGATTTGGGCCTTGTTTGTAGACACTGAAACATGTTTTTTTTAATGCTCTGTTTGCCTTCCTTTGGATCGTTGCCTCCTTCTTTTTCTTATCCCTTCCTGGGGTGTGATTACATCCTGAAAAATGGTTCTCTAGATGTATAAAGGTTTTGTGAGACTTATGCACACTCTGCAGGATGTGTGACACAAATGAACTCTGAAGGTGCAGTGCGTAGGCTGCATAGGTGCACAAAGGAAGGTGACTGTGATGCTGCCGGTCTAGAAGGATCTAGTTGGATGGTGCAAGCCAGCTTGAAGTGCACATAACTGTTCTGGGGACGTTCCGATAGTGGAAGATAATAACTTTCCAAGAGCACAACTCATAATCTAGAGTTTTACCAAGCTCAGTACTGATGCAATTTGGGCTCTGGAAAAGCTCCAGAAGCTAAATTCCTTTTAAGTTATGAAGTCGCACAGGAGATGTGTAAAGGAGTTTCACAGCTATGCACAGTTGCACATAGATTACGTAGCCATTTGGATATTAACATAAATGCATTTGGCTGAGTGTGTGGATCTTACTTATGGTAATGCGTTCCACTATTTATTCTTCAAAATGTGTGGAGGTTTTGGGCTATTTCAAATACAAGGACTACACAAGCTTGTTACTGAATTCCATCTTGGAGAAGAACCAGAAGGCGTTGCTGATGGAAACCAAAATACATTACAGCCAAAGCAAGATGTGCAGAAGAGAATAAAGCCTCATCCTTATCATCAATCTCACCCTCAAAAAACTGAAGAGTGTGCCCAGTCCAATGCAGAAGAAGATGAAAGGGGGAAACTCAGAGGAAAATGGCAGTGGGTGCTTATGGTGGCAGCAACAAGTGGCCTTAAATATCTTACAGGCTGGACCTTGCCCCCAGTCTCATGTGTATTCAGACCATTGGAAGGATCTTTCTTACTATTACAGTGCTTTGATTTCTGACACCCAGGATATGCACATAATGGATTCATAATACACATGGCATTTGTTTGTTATCCCAAACACACTGATAAGCCTCTTTACCGTGGGCTTGTTACTCAGCTAGAGGCACTTGTTGTTCCTTTCTTGCCACCAGAGGATTTTCCAATAGAACTGGCCACTAATTTTGACATTATTGTGGATATTATTTTTGGGTTTTCCTTCCGTGGCTGCAAGCAAGTGAAATCAATCGGTGCGATGTCAACTCCCCGACTTCTGCCTCGCCATCTCATTTCCAGGCATGGTTCATCTTCCCTTACCTCTCACAATTCTCCTGTTTTAGTTCTCTTTTATAACTTAATATAATTTTAAAATATTAGAATTTTAATACAATTAATTGTTTATTTCAACTCGTTGCAAAACAATGAAATGTCGTGTTGTAACTCACGATGTCAAAATAACTCGTTTGCGTTAAAACACGAACTCCCACCCTCATTCTGAGGTGATGTAGAAAACTTCTGACCCAGCTGGATCACTACAACATTGTTTTATCGACCAGATGAAATTCACTTTCCAGTAATAATGTTGACCATCTTCCGGTTTAAATAGTTAATTTTTACATTTTTCGAAGACTCATTAAGTACCCTTTGTATCTCTGAAAATGAGATCTTAAGCTTCAATCGTGTACCTTGTTGTGTGAGGATTCACCTTGACCTCTAGTTTGACCCCGAATGAATGCATGTGTTCTTTCTGACGCTCTTATAGGAGCCCTGTTACACTGATTTATAGTAGTAGAAAGCTATTAAATCTAGAAAGTTGGCTTTCATTTTGAATCACCTTTTAAAACTTGGATAGAGAAATTATTTCCCGTCTTCGCAAACCTCTAGTGTTTATACTAGACAATTGCATGGAACATTCAGTTTAGGGAAAAAAAAAATTCTGGATAGTTGGGAAAAGCCATTTTGTAGGCCTCCGGTCGTAGTTTGACGAGGTCAAACTAGACCAATTTTGACTTGTCGCTCCAGAAAACTTGTCACTGTTTGAAGATGGTTTTCTAGTTCTCAATCCCGTCGAATCTGATGAATTCTCCTTATATAGGGGAGATAGTAGGAAGTGTCTCATTGTGTGCTCATCCATCAAACGTAAATTTTGGACATGGATTTTCGAGCCCTCGAACTAACTTTTGTTCATTTGCAACTGGGTCAACTATGACCAATGACCCCAGAAAACTAGCCGCCAAATGCAAACCATTCACTTTTTCCCAATTATGTTAGTAGCTATGAACTCTCGGTATATCTGGGGACATGTAGAAAGTTAACCGTGGTGTGCGTTCTCATCAGAAGATAACTTTTGGAAGTGGTTTCTTAGCCTCCGAGCCCGTTTTGAACGTTTTTGTAGTTAGAAAATGTAAAAATAGGGAGCTATGGGACCCTCGTAGGGTTGCCAAACCACCTTGGAAACTTGTAACACATGAAAATAATTGTTTAAAACTCTACAGTGTAGCTTGTTGTGTAAAATAGAACTTTTGACAAAATGGTGTTTTCTCTCTCTTCCCTTCTTTTCTCTCTCTCCTGGGTTACAAAATGAAGTAAAATGAAATGTAATGAATACATGTTTCTAAACCTTTTATTTCAATTGCAAATTGAAATTATTATCATATGTAAATGGGAAACTGAAAAAATGATAATTATGTTAGATTATGGTGGATGCCATGCCAGCGAATTATCGCTGATATCATGCTCACGTGGTTTCGCAGGATGAAAGAATGACGACAAAAAGGCGATGTGTGATTCAGTTATTATCTTTGTAATTTATATAGTTCTTTGTTAAATGAATAAATGTATAATGTTGTCTCATGTTACAGCTGTTATATTTGATAATTTGTTGATATGTACGAGATGTTGATTTCAAGGACATCTAGGAAATGTGCATTTAATCATAGATCAATTTTGATTTATAGTACACCTGGTAAAAAGGTTTGATATTTAGATAAGGTAAATGAATTTTAAGTAATATCTTGTAGTGCATATTTAGTGTTCAATAAAGGATTAATGAATCATCTTGTGCTTTCATACTTTGTAAATGTAATTAAGAGAATTAAATCGAAACACTCTACCCTTGTTCAATATTGGGACATAATTTGTTTTTCATGTGCGATACTCCTTACCATAAAAGACATCGAAAACCGTAGTGTGAACTTAAACCCTGCACTCGATGGAAATCTCTTAGTTTGAGTAAACAAGAACCTAAGAATGGGCTTATCGTCTAGTCAATATGTTTAGTGACAGTCTTAAACATGTCTGTAGGAGCGACACAGTCAAACTTCTCTTGGAGTATGTAGAGATAACTCCTCCTTCGTATCCTAGTGGACTACCTTGTTTCCAAAGATAGATTTAAATGAAAACTTCTTCATCAAATGAAATCCCTGTTGGATCCAAACGACATAGATGGAGGTTGTGACTTAGTTGTTCTAGGTCTTACACCCTTGTTAATGAACCCCTTAGCCCCACTCAGCTAAATGTGTTACCTTGACTTCTCTCAACATAACACCTTGGTACTTTCTGGAAGGTGGTTTAGCACAAATGTGTCCTCTTGCTTAAAACTCATATTTAGTTGAGGGGTAGACCCTTGGTGAAGTTGGAATTAATCTAAACCTCGGTTGATTTGGATGTTGACTTAGGGTGTGTGTGTAGCTTCAAGTCTCCTTATCATTTATGTTTTCAAGAGGTTAGGCAAACCATTTCGTAACTCCTTTTGCAAGACAATGCTAGTAATAAGGCCATAACGTGACGTAGAAAATAAAGCATATGTGAGTAAAAACAAGAATTGAGGTTAGGGATACTGCCACTCTTGGAGATCTTATAACTCAATTAAATATCTTTATGTGTTTCAATGAATATGTATTGCATTATTGTGATCAAACTACAAGAAAACAAAAGATATATAAATATAAAAATGAAGTCATTAAGTCATTGACTTAGAATAACTATGGTAGGAAAATAACTTTTCCATGATCGAAGAATGTTTTGTGGTAAAAATCTATCTTGCAATTAAATCTCCGTTAAATCCTAATATCGCTATATGGACACCAAGTCACATCCACTTGAGTTGTAAGAATAGAAAGGTAGATACTGAATATATGTTCGAGAAGAATATTCTTCACATAAGAACAAGATAATTAAGTTTTTTTTACACTTTTGAACTACACCAAATAAGTATGCAAGTTATGGAAACTTTTGTAAAGAATAAGAAACCAACTTAAAAGGGGTGAATGATAATTTAACCACGGTATGAACTTAAGAATCTGTAGGTGGAAAAACAAGGAATTTATCCTTATACAATAATGTTCTTAGAGTGTTAATCGTAACTAAAATACAATTAAAGAAAAGATGTGTTGTGGGTTTGCCTATCCTTGAGTCTTCTTTCTGTGGTTGGGGCATTGCTAGTATTCGTTCATTGGGAAAAGTGTGGCATCGACATGCCTATGTTGTTTTTTTATGTGTCTATGTGAGTTGATGGCTTATGTGATTGTCATGCGAGTCGAGTTTCGGTACTTAGATCCCTTGTTGTATTGTGTGTAGTGAGCAATGTAAGTCAAAAAAAATTTATCCTAGTATTTTACGGTTGTAATTATGTGTGTAAAATGTGGGCACTACAAGGAGATGGACTCCTTGGAAAAGAATTAGACATGGGATTTGGTTAAGTTGTCGACATGTAAGAGAACATTATAGAACAAATGGGTTTACAGGATTAAGGAGGAAGAACATGGACAAAAAAGATACAAGGCAAGGCTTGTGTTAAAAGGGTTTGGACAAAAAATAGGTATTGATTTTAGTGAGATTTTTTCTCCTGTAGTAAAAATGACTTCCATTCATATTGTTTTGAGTTTAGTTGTAGTAGAATATTTACACTTAGAACAACTTGATGTTAAGACAACTTTCCTTCACGGTGATTTAGAGGAAGAGATATATATGCAACAACCACTTGGTTATAAAGTCAAGGGTAAGGAGAAACTTGTGTGCAGGTTAAAAAATAGCTTGTATGGGCTCAAACAAGCTCCAAGGCAATGATATATAAGGTTTAACAGTTTTATGCATGAGCATGGTTATATGAGATGTGAATCTAATCATTGTGTTTCTTTCAAGAAGCTTGAAAATGGAAGCTATATTATTTTGTTATTGTAAGTAGATGATATGTGTATTGCAGGATCTAGTATGCATGACATTGTTCAGCTTAAAGAAAATTTAGCTCATACATTTGCAATGAAGGATTTAGGAGCTGCAAAGAAAATCCTTGGCATGCAAATTGATAGAGACATGAAGAATAGAAAATTGTATTTGTCTCAGGAAGATTATTTCAATAAGGTGTTGGAAAGGTTTAAAATGTAGAATTCAAAACCAATAAGTACACCTATGGTTGGACACTTTAAATTAAGCAAAGATCAGTGTCCTATATCACATGAGGAGGTCAAGTACATGGTATGAGCTCCATATGCTTTAGCAGTTGGAAGCCTTATGTATGTAATGGTTTGTACCAGACTAGACATTGCACAGGTAGTGGGAGTTGTGAGCAGATTTATGGCCAATCCATGTAAAGAGCATTGGAAAGAAGTCCAATGGATACTCAGATATTTGAGAGGGACATCCAACATGCATTTCTGATGTGGAGGGTCAGATACTTCTTTATGTAGCTATGTTGATTCAGATATGGATGGAGATTTGGATGGTAGGAGAAACACCATTGGATATGTATTCACAGTAGGTGACATGACAGTTAGCTAGATTGCAAGATTGCAAAAGGTTGTGGCCTTGTCTACTACATAGGCCAAATATGTTGCAGCTACAAAGGCTAGCAAAGAGGTGATATGGATGAGCACGTTCATGGAAGAGTTGGAAAAGGAGCAAGAGGATTGCAAATTATACAGTGATAGTCAAAGTGTGATTCATCTAGAAAAGAGGTCAGCATTTCACTCAAGAACGAAACACATCCAATTGAGATATCACTTTATATGACAGGTGTTAGAGGATGGGCAGCTGAAACTAGAGAAAATTCATACAAGTGAGAACCCTGCGGATATGCTAATGAAGTTGTTGGCAAAGGAGAAGTTGGAGCTTCACTCAACTTATGTTGGTCTTCAAGTTTGAGACTTGAAGAGGAAGAAACAAGACAAGGAAAGGATCCAAGGATAGAATTGTACGGTAAAGTACAAAAATTTATCTCCAAATGGGAGATTGTTAAGTTGTGGAGCTAAATAGCTTCACAAATGACATGTATTGTAGGTTTGTTGGTTTCAACAGGAACAGATGTTGGTTGGGTAACCGACTTCGGCTGCCTAGTTTGAACCAACATCAGTTTGGTAACCAGCGTTAGTTATCTATGCGATCAATTTTTTATATTAGATATGGATTAAATCTGACTCTTTGTTATAAAGGTGATCGAAGGGTTGTAAATGCATAGCTAAGTTTCCCTAAAGTTTGTATATGCTTATAAGCTAGAAAACTAGGGTTAGAAGGTAAGATTTGATGATTAGAGAAAGAATATTTTCTTGGAGAAAGCTGAGAGAAGCTTGTGAGGAAAAGGTATTGTACATCCGAGAGAGGTGTGGAAGATTGTAAATCTTCATTGTATTTCCTCTATGAAGCAAGAATAATAGATTAGTTGTTTCTTGGTGGACGTAGCCCACACTGGGTGAACCACGTTATATCCTGTGTTACTTATTCTTCTCTTGTTTATTGTTCTCTTGGTTTAATTTCCATTTTTATTATTGTATGTTTATATGAAACATATATCTGTACAACATTGGTGTGATCTAACCCCAATAAGTATGAGAAAGTGTGAGAAATAGGGAAGAGTATAGAGGTGAAGAAGGTATTCATGACTATCTAGAGAAGGAAGAGAGTGTATCGTGATGTTCTAGAGGTTATGTTGCTGTTTGAGATGTAGGCATTAAACCTAATTTGCTTAGAGAGGAATTTCTTGAGTGATTTATCAAAGAGGGAATACTTGAGGAAGATTAGAGGAAGGAGAACTAAACAAGAGTCATCAGCAGTTATTGGTGTAATATTCTAGAGGTGATAAACAAATTTAGGTGGCTAAGTTGGTGTTGAGTCATCTCGGGGGTTAGTGCCTCCATGTAGGGTTGGTGCTCTTTGTGCCTCACTAAAATTAGGGGTTGGTGCTCCTTGTTGGGTTGGTGCTCAGCTAAATTTGAATCATTTCTATAATAAATTTTTGTTTTAGTGGGTTTTCTTCCCCATGAGGGTTTCCCACTTAAATCTAATGTTCATGTGTTCTTATGTCTCATTTGCATGTATGGATGTTGTAATGTTTTGATGATTCATGTTAATATGGTTTGTATGATTAAGTTAAATGGAATGATAAATGAATGATAAGTGATAAGTGAAATAACGTTTTAATGGCACATTGATTCACCCCCTAGTGGTTGTGCTTCCAACAATTAGTATCAAAGTAGGACCTCTAAAGCGATCTTAACAAGCACAAGGTGATCCTTAAAGCACAATATGGGAAAATTGGAAAAAGATTGTGAAGTTAGTGATAATAGTGTTTATGATGTTGTCAATAGAGAGGATAAGGTAGACTTACAAGTAGAATTGGTGCTTTAAAGAAGGAAGAATCTCAAACTGAATTCTATGAACAAAGACTATGAAGAACAAGTCAATTGCATGACTAATGAGCATGAAGATATCCTTAAAGAGATGGAATCTCAAGTTGAGACTATGACAACAAGCCTAAAGGCTAAAGAAGATTAATGCATCAGGTACGAGTCAAAGATGAGGTGTTTGAATACAAATTTGGAGAAAGTATACAACAAGTTGAATTCATTTAAGAAGAACACTAAGGATTTGAATGATATGTTGAGCAGTTGAAAGAATTCATGTGATAAGACAGGTATTGGATTCATTGAAGATCCAAAGAATTGTTATGGAGGTATCAATGCAGGTCTTGAAGATAAAAAAGAGGATGCTTGTATGAGTGAGGAGGACAATATCAAGAAGACAAACTCAATAAGACATCCTAATGCCATAAGGTATGCAATTTCTTTTCATGGTTTTTGTTATCCTTGTAATGAATTTGGTCATAGAGCAAGGGAATGTGGAAGAAGGTCCTCAAGTAATGAGTATTCATGGGATTATGAAAGTTCCATCAAAGGTTATCGTTATTCATATAATGAATAGGGACGTAGGGTTGTGTATTGTAGAAGGAAACTCAGCTCATATAAGTCAAGAGGAAAGAGTAAAGTTGTGTGTTACAACTATCAAAATATTGCTCATATAGAAATATTTTTTCATTATAAGTCATCCAGAAAAAGCAAGAAGTTTGAAGCGCCTAGACAAGGCAAGAGTGTTCAAGAAGGAAGTCAAGACAAGAAGGTGTATATTAAAAAGTCTAATCATGCAAGTGAGATTAAAAAGGATGAAACTAAGTCAGTCAAGTATAGTAAAGAATCGGGTCTTATTGATATGGTTAAGAAGGAACATGTGATGATCAAGAACATCATCTTGAAGTCTGAACCTATGAAGGATAAATAAAATTCAATTAATCCTATTCCCGGTCATACATCAAGAAAAGGTGGATTTTTTGTCATGATTGAGCATGAACCAAAGGTTGAAGTGTTCCAAGAAATATATGTGTGTTTGACAAAAATTCAGTCAATAAAGAAGAAGGATAATGCAAACATCAAGTCAAATGTGCTAAAGAAGAGCAAGAGGGTCATAAAGACTAATTGTAAGTTAGATAAGAATAAGATGGAGATCTGGGAATATCCTGAGTCTATCTTGTTCTAGAACCCTATAAGAGGAGGGGTGACTATTTTATGCTTTATAGAGGCATTCTCTAGGTCAATAGAAGCATCACGGAGTTGTGATTGTAAGAGATGTGTGAAACAAAGCCAGTTTCTTTCATGAAAATGTATGTTTTGTGCTCTAATTGTTTGAATGAGTATGCATTAATGTTACAGTGCACAAAGAGTCATTATAAGGATTGCACAGTGATGTATGTCTGATTATCTTTGTATCAAGCACAATAGTAGAAGGTGTGAGTGCATGGTGATAGGGGGATCCTATCAGGTTCCTAGGATAGGTGCTCCAAAGTAAGGGGGAGCTTAACAGAAGACTATGAAGTCAAGAAATTGTATGGAGGCCTAATGAATCCATTTAAATATTGAGGTCATGATCAAGAATGGATCTATGTATGGAGATGTGTTTTAAGGCATGTTTATTTGATCAATAAAGTTGCAGTCATGAAGATATGATGTAGTTGTAAGTTTCAAGAAGGTGAATGAACACTTGTGGCACCTGAGAAGGAGAGTGTGAAGATGATCACAAGCTATGTATCTATGTGGTGTGTTGTATTTGTAGCTACATTCATGATGAGCATATAGAAGGTTTATGAAGGCTTTGTATAGAGATATATAGTTTGAAGAAGTTCTTGAAACATCATGGAGGTGTATTGCAAGGATGTTGAAGTCTTGAAGTAGTTTTGAGAAGGTAGAGTGACTATTTGGAGAGTGTGATGAGCACTTTTTGAGCTTATATCTTTAGGTGGTGACCTAATATAGGTATAAGATTCTTGCAAAAGGCATTTTCATGTAGATTTGAAGGTTATGTGTGCTTTAAGAAGACTCAAAAGGAAGGAATACAACTTGAAAGGAAAAGGTATGCATATTTGTACTTGAGGTCAATGGTTTGGGACCTAATATAGGTATGTGACTCTTAAACTGAAGATTGGTCTTCTTAGACCAATATGACCTTGTGTTATAAGCTTGTATTAGTAACATGAAGACTTAAGAGGACTATGTGTATGATGTTTAAACTATGATTAGGAATGAGAGCTTGAAAACAGATATGGCAGAGATCTATCATAATAGAACATGAAGAAGAGACCCAGCTGATAGGATGCTAAGAAGCAAGCCCTATGGAAATCTGAGACTATTGTGAAGACGTAAGAGATGTGTTTTTAAGACATGATTGTGTGTTGTTTTTGATCTAGCTACAATCCTGAAGTTGTGTTAGATCAATAAGGTGTCTTAAAGACCTAATAAGAAGAGAGACAAGTTGGAGAATGTAATGTGTACTTGATGATTGTCTTCTGATCTAATACAAGTATGAGATGAGCTTATTTTAGCTTAGAATGTTGTTTTGAGACCTTGTATAGATTTGTGTCAGTCAAGAGCAACTATATAGCTTATATGCTTGAGAATGGAATGAAGACAAATATGGATCCATAGGAGTGTTATTTTAGTTCGTTGATGGTCGTAAAGAGCTGTTACAAGATGATTTGAAGGCCTAGCAGGGTAGTGAGATAACTTAAGGTATGTTGTATACATGTATATGCACAAATTTGTGTTCTATGATTCTTAAAGATGACAAGTGAAGATTAGAGTGTATGGTAAGTATGGTTGGAGCTATATTACGACAAGAAGTGCTAGTAAAAGAGAGTTTGGTCTCAAGGGGAGTGGGGTAGCTCTGCTCAAGGTATGAAAATGCTTGATCATTGTCATTCTTTCTTGCATTGTTATGAGGATGCATTGGATGAACTCATGTTGAAGAATCAAAGAAGTGTGAAGACCCAACAGGTGGGTAGTTGGAGGCAATTCTGTGTTTAACAGTCAGAATTGAGTTTGAGGACTATTATAAGAAGATTTATAGATGTTTATAAGGTATGCAATGATGTGATCATTTCCTTGGCATTGGTATGAGTTTGTACATATTGTGAAGTCAAAATGGAGAAGGTCTCAGTATTGGTTGAGAAAGTCTACCAAGGGCCAATTAGTGAGATTTGCATGAAGGAGTTGGTATCTAGTAGTCATGATAGTGGTGTCTAGGTCTAAAGGGGATCTGATTAAAGGTCCATGAGTAGGTTGTAGTGCTAAGAAGGCACGTAGAGTCAAAAAATCATGTGGACAGTGGAAAGATAATGTTGTTGGTAGATTGAGCATGTGTGTTTTGGGCCTCATAAGTAGGATTAGTGATGTCAAAGACTCAGGGGAAGTCAATTAGGTATGTTCTCAGCTCAAGCCTATAAGTAAGTAGGTTATTTTCAGGTATGCAGTTGCTAAGGGGGGCTATGTTGCTCTAATTTTGACAAATTAGAAGATGAAGGAGTTAAAGAGACTTTTTTATGTTTTGGTTGATGTTTTTAACCAAATGGTGAGCCCTAATATGATATCAGAAGGAGAGGACTAAGTTGTTGTAGGTATGATACTTTGTCATTAATTTCAAAAGGGGGAGAATGACATGATCACTTGAGAAAGTGAACTTCGTGTGTTTTCCATCTATGGGTTTGTCATCATTGACAAAGGGGGAGATTATTGGCAAGTTGTGTTGCCATTTATGTCAATAGGTTTCATTAATGTCAAAAGGAGAAAGGAACATGAAGGTTGATTAGTAGTGTCTATAATTGATGACATGTCATGTTGTGTTGCTTGGTTATTAAGAGTTGTTTGGTCTCATTGATGATGTAGCATGGTGTCTTGAGTAGTGTGATGGCTTATAAGAGTGATGCAAAGGTGTTGCAGTGATAAAAGTAAGTTGTAGTGATGTCATGAAGTGTGTTTAAGGATCTTATAGGTGGGAAAGAGTAATGAAGTAATGAGGTGGTGATGCAAGTATAATTAAGAAGCCTTCTTTTTAAGGTTGATTTAAGAAAAATTGGAATTAAATATAATAGTAGAGTAACTGATATGATAAAATATAATAAAGATATCAATTATAAGCACTCAAGCAATGCAAAACTATAAGTAGATAGGAGAGATAAATGACTTAGTTGAATCCTGAGTAATCTGGAACTGGTCTGGGTAGTGTGAAGTGTTGAACAAGATTGAAAATGTAATTTCTCTCTATAAAATATGGAACCTGAGAATGATGTTGGACATGGGCACCCTGTCAGTCACCTGATATTCGCTCTTTGATTGTTGAGGATACCTGTAGCCTATAAAACAAACTCTAACTACCTACACAAGCTCACAAACACATCAAATAGGAATAAAAAATGTAATATGTGAAGTCAGACTGACCCCGGTTTTCACCCGATCAGTGAACTTATGACCGAGCGTTGCACTACATTCTAGACTCCATGTAGTTCATTGTGTTTTTGTGTGAAATATTGTCCTTAGGTATCCCTCACACCAAAGACGCCAATATAACGGGTTTATAGCTAGATATAATACAGATTTGTGATATGGAATTGAGCACTTCCCCTTCCTATACAATGTATACAACCCAAAAATGTAGTCCCTTTGATGGTAGTGATAGTATGTAGATGTGATTGCCCTTATAATTTTTAGTCAAAATAATAGAGTATATGTTGTGTGTGTATATGGATCTCTTGTTTGAATTTCGACACTAATGACATAAAAGGGTGATTATGAGCTTGGGATAAGGATAAGAAAAATAAGAAGGTAGACCACAAATGTCAAAATAAGTAAAAAGGGCAGGAGCGCATGGGCGCCAGTGTCCAAAGTGGGCATTGGTGTCCTAGGATAAATGACGACAAATGTGAAAAGACAGATAGACTTGGATCCCTGTAACCTAACAAAAATTAGGTACATAAATAACAAATGTGAGAGAGAAAGATAATATAAACAATCAAAACAAGTGGATGGACAAAGAATTGTGTCACCAGTGAATACTTTTCTTACTTAAGATCCATGCATATAACAACATAATTGATGACATAGTAAAATAGTAGTATATTTGTGATTTTGTGTCTATATTTGCCCCCTCCCCCTTTATGTTATTTGAATGAAATTCAAGTAGTGTAAAGGAAGTAAGGAACATACCTGTATAGAGTCTGTAAAATCCATGTTGAAAAGTGCATGTAGAATGTAGAAACTTGTAGTGTTGCAAACTATGGATCAACATTTTGACCCATGTGGCGTAAGTGGAGATAGTGAACCATCACAAGGAGCACTTGGAGAAATAGTTGAGATGATTTGGAGACTTTGGAGATTTTGAATTGTTACCAAAGGAGATTGAAGGGGTAGGGAGTGATCAATTCCCAACCTGATTTTGTTTGTAAATGGGAGGATTTGGGTGTCCTTATGCTAGAGGAAGAGTGTTGGGGAGAGAGGTCTAGTTTTACTCTCCATCTATGACTACATCCCTAAAATCTCCAACCGCTGCAGACAGATAGAGACGAAATTTAGTTTCAATTTAGTTCTGATTAAAGAACCCATACAAAAGTAGTATAGGAAAGGCAATGACATCTAATTGCCCCCACTCCTATAGAAATGGGTGTTCTGATTTGAATAATGTTGGATGGCTTCCAAGTTAAGCATCTGGAAGTGATATTAATGTAATGTAGCATCCCAAGTTAGGTCATCTGGGAGATATAGTAAATGTGCTTATTGAACCGATTGATTAATTTGCTTTGACTGATAAAAGATTGTTTTAAGATCATGTACTTAGTAAATTACTCACAGAGAGATTTTTGATTTTCCCCTAAATTAGGTCATTTAGGGGAATAAACTTGAAATAGTATAAAGTATTGATTATCGCATATAATGATCGTACCTTTGTTCGAATGAGATCATAGAAAGTTGTAATATTAAAATGTTAGGAGTGTCCATTTACTGTATTATAACCTGAGAGGGATTATGGGATGATCTCGATTATATGCCCCCCTTTCGGTGAAAGGGTGAAGGATGAAGAAATGAGAACTAAGCCAAAAGCAAGACATATAAGATGATGCAATAGTAAATGAGAAATAATATGGGATAGTATTGTCAAAGTATAAGTATATATTGAGCAGTATATGTATAAGATGTGAATATGAGATGTTGAAATTTGTATGGTACGGTGCTAGAGGAAATTATGATCCGTATGGTGCAAATGGGGAGACCAACGGATTTACAAGGCTCAAGATATGAGGGAAATTGTGCAATGTGTATTAGTTGTAAGAATGATTGTAAATAGTAATTGTAGTATAGGAAAAAATGGAGTTACTATATATAGTACTAGTGAAAAGTGAATAGTATTTCATTTGTACTAAGATCAATTGATATTTGGAGCTCTAAGCTGTGAGGATGCTACGAGTTAGAGCAACGAGTTTGACTAGGTTTGAGAGGGTAGGGGAGTTGGGATATTATATAAGATTCATGATATTTATCGCAGGATAGAGGAGCATGGGACTAGGTACGCATGAGTGCAGTGTGTATTGGCCCACTTATATAGATAAAATTTACATAGAATGATCATCGGGGTGGACTAGGAGCCATGACTTTGTTGCACATATAGGCTCATGAGTATATAACGATATTGAGGCCACTTAGTGGGCCATAGGTCGATTCGGATTGACTCAATATTTTTGTAGCGAGTTGGGTAGGCACCCATAGTAGGAGGATGGATACGACCATCTATAGGTCGATGATACATCAGATGGGTCCTAGGGCAATTATATGGAGACCGTATAGAGAATATGGAGGTTGGTTGGAAGATGGTGTGGAGTTGCAGTGCATTCGACACACCATGTGGTTAGTGTAGATGTAAAATCACGCGCTTTGGGTAACTATCTAGTCATGATTACATATTACCATTTATATGATTCCTAAGTAAGAAAAGTATTAATTAACCCATGTCTTTGGCCACCTTTCTTTACTTTCTGTTGTTACTTTGAGTTTTACACCGTTACTTTCTCAATTCACCTTTTTACTCTTCGTCATTTGGCATCCTTGATACTAGCACCCAACTAAGATGCCAGCACCAAGTGCCCTCATCCCCTCTGGGTGCTCCTATCCCCTTTGTACTTTACTCACACTTTTTGGGTCCTTTCTATCCATTTGAGCATCTTATCTTTTTAGTAGTCAGCCTTTTTTGGGTTAGTTACGAAATTCGAGCAAATGAATTATATAAATATAAACTTATGTGATCATAATAAAGAACCAATCTCTAAACACTATCTATCACCACCTAATATTACATCCATCAATGCATCTAAGAGCTCCATTGCATCCATCTATCTCCATCACAAGGGATACAAAGGCTAGTTTTTTGTATCACACTTCATATGAAGGAAGTTCATTTTATTCCATGCACACATTTACTACATTCTACATCTAGATACTTGTTTGCTATCAATTTCAACACGTATAAGAGCAACCTAGGGCATAATTCCACAAAAAAAAACTATTTTAGGTCTAAGATGTAGTGCAACGCCCAGTCATAAGTTCACCATTGTAACCACTAAAGATACAAATGATAAGCACTTAAGAAATGCAAAAATATAAGTAAATATGAGAGATAAATGAATTAGTTGAATCTTGTGCAATCTGGAACTGGTTTGGGTAGTGTAAAGTGTTGAATAGGATTGAAACAATAACTGTTCTTTGTAAATTTGGAACCTGAGAATGATGTTGGACATGGGCACCTAGGCACAAGTGATTGTAAAAAAGCTTAGAATATACTTTCTTCTATGTTGGTAGGGTTTCATTGCCACTTTCTATCAGTCCCCTGATATTCACTCTTTGATTGATGAGGGTACATACATCCTATAAAACAAACCCTAACTACCTACACAAGCTCACAAATACATCAAATCAGAATTAAAAATGCAATATGGGAAGTTAGATTGACCCCGGTGTTCACCCGATGAGTGAATTTATGACTGAGTGATGCACTACATTCCGGAATCCATGTAGTTCTTTATGCTTGTGTGTGAAATAGTGTCCTTAGGTTTCCCTTGCACCAATGATGTCAAGATAACGGGCTTGTAGCTAGATATAATGCAAATGTGTGATATGGAATTAAGAACTTACCCTTCTTATGCAGTGTATACATCCCAAAAATGCAGTCCCTTTAATGGTAATGATAGT
This sequence comes from Taxus chinensis, assembly GCA_019776745.2. Taxonomy (NCBI): domain Eukaryota; kingdom Viridiplantae; phylum Streptophyta; class Pinopsida; order Cupressales; family Taxaceae; genus Taxus; species Taxus chinensis. The sequence continues at coordinate 329,944,921 of CM034146.1, forward strand.
ATGTAGATGTGATTGCCCTTAGAATTGTCAGCCAAAATAATAGAGTATATGTTGTGTATATATATGGATCTCTTGTTTGAATTTCAACACTAGTGATGTAAAAGGCTGACTATGAGCTCGGTATAAGGATAAGAAAACTAAAAAGGCATACCACAAATGTTAAAATAAGTAAAAAGGACATGAACGCCTAGGTGCTAGTGTCCAGAGTGGGCACTGGTGTCATGGGATAAATGATGACAAATGTGAAAAGACAAATAGACAGGGATCCCTATTACCTGACCAAAACTGGGTACAGAAATGACAGATGTGGGAGAGAAAGACAATATAAAGAATCAAAACAAGTGTATGGACAAAGAATTGTGTCACCAGTGAATACTTTTCTTACTTAAGATCCATACATATAATTACATAATTGACGACATAGTAAAATAGTAGTATGTGTGTGATTTTATGTCTACATTTACCCCTCCTTTATGTTATTTGAATGAAATTCATGTAGTATAAATGAAGTAGGGAACAGACTTGTATAGAGTCCGGAGAAGCCATGTTGCAAAGTGCATGTAGAATGTAGAAACTTGTAGTGTGGAAAACCATGAATAAACATTTTGACCCATGTGGTGTAAGTGGAGATAACGAACTGTCACAAGGAGCACTTGGAGAAATAGTTGAGATGATTTGGAGACTTTAGAGATTTTGAATTTTTTCCAAAGGAGATTGAAGGGGTAGGGAGTGATCAATTACCAACCTAATTTTGTTTGTAAATGGGAGGATTTGGGTGTCCTTCTGCTAGAGGAAGAGTGTAGGGATAGAGGTCTACTTTTACTCTCCATCCATGATTGCATCCCCATAAGGTCCAACCACTGCAGACAAATAGAGACAAAATTTAGTTTCGATTGAAGAACCCATATAGGAGTAGTATAGGAAAGGCAAAGACATCTTGTTGCCCCCATTCCTACAATAACGAGTGTTCCGATTTGAATAATGTTGGATGGCTTCCAAGTTAGGAATCTAGAAGTGATAATAATGTAATGTAGCTCCAAAGTTAGGTCATCTGGGAGATATAGTAAATGTACTTATTGAACCAATTAATTAAATTGGGTTGATTGATAAAATATTGCTTTGAGATTGTGTACTTAGTAAATTACTCACAAAGAGATTTTTGCTTTGCTCCCATATTAGGTCATTTGGGGGAATAGACTTGAAATAGTATAAATTATTGATTGTCGTATAGAATGATTGTACCTTTGTTCGAATGAGATCATAGAAAGTTGTAATATTAATATGTTAGGAGTGTTGATTGACTGTATTGTAACCTGAGAGGGATTATGGGATGCTCCCGATTGTATACCCCCCCTTTCGGTGTTAGGGTGAATTGTGAAGAAATGAGAACTGAGCCAAAAGTAAGACATATAAGATGATGCAATAGTAAATGAGAAATAATATGGGATAGTATTGTCAAAGTATGAGTAGATATTGAGTAGTATATGTGCAAGATGTGAATATGAGATGTTGAAATTTGTATGGTATGGTGCTAGAGGAAATTATGATCCGTATGGCATGAACGACGAGACCAAAAGATTTACAAGGCTTAAGATATGAGGGAAATTGTGCAACATATATTAGTTGTAAGAATGATTGTAAATAGTAATTGTAATATAGGAAAAATTGGAATTACTATATATAGTAATAGTGAAAAGTGAATAATATTTCATTTGTACTGAGATCAATTAAGATTTGGAGCTCTAAGCTGTAAGGATGCCAAGCGTTAGAGTAGCGAGTTTGAATAGGTTTGAGAGGGTAGTGGAGTTGGGATATTGTACAAGATATGTGATATTTATCGCAGGATAGAGGAGCGTGGGACTAGGTACGCATGAGTGTGGTGTGTATTGTCCCACTTGTATAGATATTTGTATAGGTTTACTTAGAAGGATCATCAGGGTGGACTAGGAGACACGACTTTATTGTACATATGGACTTATGAACATATAACAATATTGAGGCCACTCAGTGGGCCACAGATCAATTGGGCTTGATTAAATATTTTTGTGGCAAGGTGGGTAGACACCTGTAGTAGGAGGATGGATATGACCACCTATAGGTTGATGATAGATCAGATGGGTCCTAGGGGAATTATATGGAGACCGTACATAGAATATGGAGGTTGGTTGGAGGATGGTGTGGAGTTGTGGTGCATTCGATGCACCATGTGGTTAGTGTAGATAAAAAAACTCGTACTTTGGGTAACTATCTAGTTTTGATTACATACTACCATTCATATGATTCCTAAGTAAGAAAAGTATTAATTAACCCCTGTCTTTGGCCACATTTCTTTACTTTCTGTTGTTACTTTCAGTCTTGCACTGTTACTTTCTCATTTTACCTTTTTACTCTTCGGCATTTTTCATCCTTGACACTAGCACCCAGCTAAGACACCAACATCGGGTGCCCTCATCCCCTCTGGGTGCTCTTGTCCCCTTTGTACTTTACTCACACTTTTTGGGTCCTTTCTAGCCATTTGAGCATCTTATCTTTTTGGTAGTCAACCTTTTCGGGGTTAGTTACGAAATTCAAGCAAAGGAGTCATATTAATATAAAGTTATGTGATCGTAATAAAGGACCAAACACTAAGAACTATCTATCACCACCTAAGGTGACATCCATTAAGGCATCTAAGAGCTCCATTGCATCCATCTAGCTCCATCACAAGGGATACAAGGGCTAGTTTTCTACATCACACTTCATAGGAAGGAATTTTATTTTATTCCATGCACACATTTACTACATTCTACATCTAGCTACTTGCTCTTTATCAAGTGCGACATGCACAAGAGAAACCTAAGGCACAGGAGTTAGTTACGAAATTCGAGCAAAGGAGTCATATTAATATAAAGTTATGTGATCGTAATAAAGGACCAAACACTAATCACTATCTATCACCACCTAAGGTTACATCCATTAAGGCATTTAAGAGCTCCATTGCATCCATCTAGATCCATCACAAGGGATACAAGGGCTAGTTTTCTGCATCACACTTCATAGGCAGGAATTTTATTTTAGTCCATGCACACATTTACTACATTCTACATCTAGCTACTTGCTCTCTATCAAGTGTGACATGCATAAGAGAAACCTAAGGCACAATTCCACTCACACACATAAAACTACTTTAGGTCTAAGATGTAGTGCAATGATCAGTTGTAAGTTAACCATTGTGAATACTAAGGACATTATAACCCCTCATTTTGCATCTTTATTATTTAGGATTCGATGTCTATTTAAGGGTTTTACATGTCTATATTTCATTGCAGGTTTCCTATGACCTCGATGATCTTGGCGCTACCTCGGAGTGATCAAAGGTGACTAAAGGAGAACACATTTTGACACCTCGGAGGAGGTTTTATAAGCATTTTTACAGACCCAGGCACCCAGAGATAGGTCTAGGGCACCCACGGGTGCTCCTGTCCCTCTCCAGGCACCCCGGTCCAACCTGTTCCTTCAGATCTACATTTTCTTATGCTCTTGTGCGATACTTCTTTCTCCCTGTTCATCTAGTTAGAGCTTCAATCCAGTCCATACTTCATTGCAAATCAACTAAGGCTTCTTATCCTCTCTATGTACATTAGGGTTTCATTATTTATTGCTTAGTTGCTTGATTATAATTTTTATATTTCACTATTATTCATTTTACTGCAATCTTACATTCAGATTAGGCTCATAAATTACATTTTAGCTTAATCAGTTAGGGGATCACTTCCCAAGGGTGACTAATTTATTTCAGGGTGAGCGAGTATCTAGACAGTTTAGCATGGCCCAGGATGTGTCCCAGGATCCATATATATGGTTAATATCTATTAAAGTGACGAGACGACCTGTAGCGAGGTCGGGCCCTACATGAGCACAACTAGTGCATCCTGGTCCAGATGATTTAACAAAAAATATAGATTTATATTATTAAATCCTATTACAGAGTAATTGATGTGAACTATGTTATACAACTATTAAGTATAATATAACACAAGAAAATAAGAAAGTAAGTATGAAACCCTAAGCAAGAGATATATAAAGAATGATTTAGTTGATTTACGCTTGATCCGACAGTTCTCTAGACTAGGAAAATTATTGAACAAGAGGTGAACTATTTCATAAATGCTCGGGATAAATTATGGAATGTAGGAACAAGGTCAAACACGGGAACCCACAGCTGGACAGGGGTGTCTAAGAGCTGGATACCTCTTCTGGGCTCCTATGACTACAAAAATAGTTAGAAACTGATCATTACTGTGTCACGCAAGTGCTACAAATATTCCATGTTGATCGTTTATGTATCGTTATTTGATCGTCAAGGGTACTTGTAACCTGCAAAATATATATCACCTGTAAAATCCCATAAACCACATCAAATCTCAAAAAGAAAGACATAGAATGGGAAGGTAGACTAACCTTAGTGGTCACCTCAAGAGTGAACTTACGACCGATCATTGCACTACATCTCAGAATCCGTGTAGTTTTGGTGAGTGTGTGTAAGAATCACACCTTAGGATGCCCCTGTGCAAGTGCACTTGATAGCAGTTTATAGCTAAATGTAGCAATGTAAAAGAATGTATGGATGGAAAAATGAACTTCCCCTTCCTATGTTGTGTATGATAAGTTGATGAAGTCCCTTGTCCCTTAAATGGATGCTTTAGAGTGCTTTAGGTGCCTTTTAGATGCAATCTTAAGTGATGGTAGTAATGCTTAGTGTTTGGTCCTTTATTTTGAACACATAACTATGTATTTATATGATTCCCTTGTTTGAATTTTGTAATTGACAACTGAAAAGCCGACCCATAAGTAAAAAGATGCCTAAAAGATAAAAGAGACCTAAAAGGAGTGAGTAAGATAAGAAAGGGATAGGGGCACCCAGAGGGGACAGGGCACTTGGGTGCTCCTGTCCTGGCTAGGTGTTGGTGTTTGGAGCCATAAAAGAGAAATAAGTAAAATATCGACTAGGTTGTAGGGTGTGTAAGACCAAATAAAAAACAAGAAACATAGAAAAGAGGCCTAAGATAGTTGTCAATTATTAGTTTTCTTACTTAGGAATCATATGAATGTTAGCATGTGTTTAGGACCTAGAAATGTACCCAAGTGTGTGATTTTGTGTCTACATTTACCTCCACTTTATGTTGTTGAGTGAATGCTTGATAACATAAAGTAGATAGAAGATGTGTACCTGACCATGTAAATCGTGTGGCAAATAGTGTGTTGAGTGGACAAGTGAAGCGTGAAGTGATGCAGAGTGAAGCGCGGAGACTAGGAAAGGAAAGTGACCCTAGGGGTGAAGTGTATGCATTGTATCATGTTGTACCTGTTGTCATATTTGTTGTTGTTACTTCTTGTAAGGATGGGCCTGAAAAAAGAAGAGCAAGAATGTAGTCAAAGTCTCGTATATGATAAATCAGAGAAAAATTTGCATATGTAAAAGTGTGTAAAAGGAAAGTATGAACCTGATGTAAAAGAGTGTAAAAAGATAGAAAAAGTGTTCGAAAAAAGCTGTGTAGAATGAGTTTTTTGGGATATCTCAAGTCAATAGTGATTTTTTTTGGTGATCTAACGCCAAATGCAAGTTTTTTGGGTGATCTCATGACAAGTGCAAGTTTTTTGGGTGATCTCATGCTAAAGAGAAAGTATTGGGGAGAAAGGTTTAGTTTTACTCTCCTTCCATAACTCTACTCGATAAACACCACTGCAGATGGTGTGTCCCTGTTTAGTTCTTATTGTCTCTTATTTGTTCCAAATGTATTGATTGTTCTGATTTAAATAGAGATTGCATGAATTTTGTTGTTGGAGGACTATGCCTAATACTATCAAACAGATCTAAAGGCCTATGTGAATTATGTTGATCTAATAAGCTAATTGTGTATGCCCCCATGACATTAGTGCCCAAGGGAGGACATAGGTGCCCATGCACTACTGTCTGAGTCTGGGTGCTAGTGTCTATGTTGTGATTCTGACCCAAGTCTGATTCTGAGACAGTGTTGTAACTATAACCTATGCCAATTTTGTGTTGTACTATGTTGTATCGTAGCTCTGAGCTGTTGTAGGGGTGATTTGTTCACCCAATGTATGCCCCCTTGTTTGGGGTGCATGCAATGATTGTAGGAGTGTGCGGCCTAAAAAAGAAGGCATGATGTTGATTTAAAGTTGATACCTACCAGAAGTACGAGATGTGCATGGTAGAAACCAAGGCACATGCAAATAAAGTGGCTAGATACATGTGTTAGTAGAAAAATTAGCACACATGTCATAGAAAAAAATGTAAAAAGAAAATGTGCATACAAGATAGACTGTAAAAAGCGGGTTTCAAACATGGGACATCACTCACAATGTCACAAGACAATTAGGTCCGAAGTGGTCATAAGTAAGTAAATAATGATCAAACAAGACACAAGGCATAACCTACAGACAATAACATACAATGACAAACAATGCCAAACAAAGTGTATCGGACAACCATGGTGGCATATAGTCATGTAAAGTAAGTACTACACATGAAACACCCATTAGCATGTTAGAAAGATAAATAGTATGTCAAGGCATATAGAATTCAATGAAAGGTAAAGTAACGGAAGTAGTGAAAAGTGTAGCAATAAAACATGTGTAATATGTGATAGTAAAGAAATTATAAGCCCCCAAAAGCCTCAGTGGGACTGCTAAAGGGTACAGTTCCAAGCATCATTGTAGTGTGTAAGAACCTGTAAGAGATCTGCATTCAAAACTAGAGACCAAGTGAATGCACATGTGTATATGATAAAGGTAATGACATACTAAGTATTTGGCTAACATAGTAAGCAAAATGCAATATGTAAGTAGAAAAGCGAGCAAGATTAAATGTAACCAAGATATGTAAATGCATTGTATGAGTGTGATGGAATGGTATGCACTGTGTGAATGTGGAAGGAACATCGTAACCCCTATCAGATGTGTATGAGATGAGGTTCATTTATAAAAGACCCATCAACAATCAATAATGAACCATAGAACAAGAGTGTGTCATTGGGAAATGGTCTGAAAATGTGTGCTAGAAAGATAGATCATGAAGCATAGAGTGTGAAGAGTGAATGTGGTGAGGTTCAATTCAGATTTATACCCTCAACAGTCGAGTATGAACCGTGGAACTAGAGTGCGTCATAGGGTAATGATAATATAATGCATGTATGAAACGGTTTGAAAGTGTGTAGAAAGATGAGACATGATGCGCAAAGCGTTAATTGTGATAATAGATGCTAAAGATAACTAATAGTGCTAGAAAATGGGGGAAGTGCATTTCCCCCCAAGTATGTCGATGATGGAGAGCTATATGACAATGAAAGAAAGACATTGCGATGGTGACAGGGATTGAAATGTATCATAAGAAATCATATTATCATCACAATAGTAGGTAGGAGCAAGAGTAGAACCAGGGTTGGATTTTGGGTTGAAAGGAGGAAGGCTAAAGAGGTTATCTAGAGTTTGTTGGTCTTGCTTAGTGAGTAGCTGCTTATTTGGAATTGGTAACGTTGTAGAAGACTTGAGAGAAGGGGATGGATTGATTTTGAGAGGAGGTTGCTTAGTTGGATTTGGTAACACTGTAGAAGACTTGAGAGGAGGAGGGGATGGATTGATTTTGAGAGGAGGTTGCTTAGTTGGAATTTGTAACGTTATAGATGACTTAGTAGGAGGAGATAATGGGGTAGATATTTTTGAATATGGTCTGATAGGTTGGATAGGTGACACTTGTATGACCGAAGGAGGAACATTAGTAATGATGGAATGATGCTCATCAGATATGGAAGGACCAAATTTTGGAGCCCACTAGGATTTAGATATTGGAGAGGAGCATGAAGCAGAATGTTGTGCAACAAATGAGATCAAACCCTAATGTTTAAGGTGCTTAAATCTTCGTTTTAAAGCATAACAATCATTTTCATGATGTCCATTGAGTTTATGATAATTGCAAAATGGAAGACCTATGTATTTTTCAAGATGATAAGGAGGATAACAATAAGTAGTGAGGAGTTGAGGAAAAATATCATGTTGTTTAACATTGAAATCAAACTTGAGAGGCACAACTAGTGGTATGACTTGAGGCTCACTTATATGAGCACATGTAGAATACATAGAAGTAGAATGAGATATAGAAGGACTAGCTTGGGCTTGATAAACATCCTTGAGATGTTGGATTTTAGCTTTAAGATATGTAATCATTGTTTACATATCTTGAATTTTGTCTTGAAATAAACAATGTAGAGCTTGAATTAACGCTAAGATGGGGTGATTGGATGGAGGATTAGGAGTGATAGAGTCATCAGATAGAAGATCAAAAATATAAATTACTTGAGTGGGTGGCGTATCGTGAGGGAGATACATAGTGTCTAGGGAGTTTTGGAGAATAGTCTTACAAGGTGGATGCATTTGAAGTACGTCATACAAAGAGATTTAAGGAATTTGAGGAGCCATGAAAGAATATTGGATAGAATAAGAAAAATGAGGATCCAAGTGTATGATCATGAGTGGGGTTCACCAAATGATTTAACAATAAGAATATAGATTTATTTTATTAAACCCTATTAAAGAGTAACTGATGTAAACTATGATATCTAGCTATTAAGTACAATATGACGCAAGTAAATAAGCAAGTAAGTATGAAACCCTAAGCAAGAGATATAGAAAGAATGACTTAGCTAATTTACACTTGATTTAGCAGTGCTCTGGATTGGGAAAATTGCTAAACAGGAGATGAAAAATGTTGTAAATGCTCGGGATAAATTCTAGAATGTAGGAAGAAGGCTGAATAAGGGCGCCCACGACTAGATAGGGGCGCCAGGGTGCTAGAGACCTCTTCTACCCGTGACTATGAAAATGGTCAGAACTTGATCTTTACTGTGTCACAGAAGTGTCACAAATATTCCATGTTGATCACTTGTGTGTCACTCTTTGATCATCGATGGTAACTGTAACCTGAAAAGTAGATATCACCTGTAAAATCCCACAAACCACATCAAATCTAAAAAAAGAACGATGTAGAATGGGGAGTTGTACTGACCACAACGGTCACCCCGAGAGTGAACTTACGTCTGAGTGTTACACTACATCTCAGACTCCATGTAGATCTAGTGAGTGTGTGTAAGAATCATGCCCTATGATGCCCTCATGTAAGTGCATTTGATAGCAGATTATAACTAGATGTAGCAATGTAATTGAATGTGTGGATGGAAAAATGAAATTCCCCTTCCTATGTTTTGTATACAAAGTTGATGTAGTCCCTTTTCCTTCGAAAGGATGTTAGATGGATGCTTTAGAGTGCTTTAGGTGCCTTTTGGATGCAAGCTTAGGTGATGGTAGTAATGTTTAGTACTTGGTCCTTGATTATGTATTAAATGATTCCTTCGTTTGAATTTTGTAATTTACAACTGGAAGGCCGACCCATAAGTAAAAACATGCCCAAAATATAAAAGAGACCCAAAAGGAGTGAGTAAGATAAGAAAGGGTCAGGGATGCCCAAAGGGGACAGGGATGCCTGGGCGCTCCTATCTTGGTTGGGAATTGGTGTCTAGAGCCATAAAAGAGAAATAATTAAAATACTGACCGGGTTGTAGGGTGTGTAAGACCAAATAGAAAACAAGAAACACAAAAAAGAGGCCAAAGACAATCGTCAATTATTAGTTTTCTTGCTTTAATGATCATATGAATGCTAGCATGTGTTTAGGACCTAGAAATGTACCCAAGTGTGTGATTTTGTGTCTACACTAGATGAGGTAGATAAGACTATCGAGCCCATATAGGTGGACGACATAGGGTACACCTAGGCCTATAGTGAGTGGTGGGCGACACATCGATGGGTGTTGTTCTTTCTAATGGTGGTGGATGTGGTTGGTGGACCTACAGTTGGAGGAGTAGAGGGATAGGAACCTACCCCTGATGTAGATGATGTAGTAGCGACATGAACTGATCATAAGTATTGTTCATTGTTATTTGTTAGTTGTTGTTTGGTTATTATATATTACAAAGGTGTGTAGTAACTAATGGTGGTTTTTGTGATGGCAAGTGATGCCTATTACTCATTGATTGTAGATTTGTCAATACATATGTTGACATAGAATGTTCCTCTAGATGTGCTCGTGGGAGGTGGTATGCTAGAGATAGTTTATTTTACTATGGGTGAGCATACCCATTTATTCGATTTGTTGGCTATAGCAGTAGTCACTTGTACCATGTTACTGAGCTAGCACAATGAGGCTCGTGTAGAGACAGAGAGAGCTAGACATGTCGTAAGAGGAGGAGCCCTACCTTAGGATGTTTTTTCTAGGTATGTTGAGCTACAGGGCTGATTTGCAAAGTAGACGACCAAGATTGTTGTATTATGGAATCAATTAGAGAGTTATAGAGGTCGAAATCAACGTTATAGAGTGAGAGGCGAAGCCTCTAGTTCTAGAGCTCCTACGATTGCATATAGTGATAATGAGGATGACGTGTGATGGATTGTATATGATCTAGCGATGCATGGTGGTTTGTCCCCCCAGTGATTATATTTTGCAACTTATGAGTTTTAATAAGATGTGTGTGTGTGTGTGTGTGTGTGTGTGCGTGTGTGTGTGTGTGTGTGTGTGTGGTGTGTGTGTGTGTGGTGTGTGTGTGTGTGTGTGTGTGTGTGTGTGTATCAGTTGTGTTGTTGATGTGCATTGTATATGATGTGATGATTGTTGTATGCACTTTGGGTTAATATGTATTGTTGAAATCATTTTTTTGATTTGAAATACATGATGATGTGGAAATAAATAAATAAGTAATGGTTAGAATAGGATTTGTATTTGAAAGATAATGAAGAGCATAGTATGTGATGAATAGAAATACATGTATGTGACATAATATAAGGAGAAGAAGACTGATTGCCCTCAGTGTGAGAATGAGGTTCATTTATAAATGTTCCCTCAGTAGTAAAAAATGAATGATAGAATAAGAGTGTGTCATTAGGAAATGGGTTTGTCACATGTAAGAAGTTTTTAGAAAAAGATATGACATGAAGCACAATGCATGAGTTGTAAAAGGAGAGGTTCATTGATGTAGTATTCCGTCAAAAATCAAGTGTGAACCATAGCACAAGAGTGCGTCATGGGGTAATGAAATGGAACATGGATGTCACCGACTAGAGATTAAGAGGCCTACAAGGTATAGATGGAGCATGTAAAGCAGTAACAATGTGAGAATAAGTGCCAAATTGGATGCCAGATGGAATGGAACCAAGAATAGATGGTATGATGGGAGGAAGTGTAGAAGCAAAGGGCTTAGGAAGCCAATGAGGTACTGTAGCAATTTTTGAAGAATGAGAGGATGCAACCATAAGTGGATTAGATGGAGGACGCAAATGGATGATGACCTTAGGAGGTGGGCGGATGACTACTTTAGATGGAGGTGAAGGAGACAAACGAATAATGGTGGAAGCATGTTTATGCAGAATAGGAGAAAGAGAGTGCTCACGAGAATGAGAGCAGAAAGAATTGAAACCTTTGTCTTCTAATTGTTGTAAGCGATCATGGAGAGCATAACACTCATTATCATGGTGATCATTAATGCAATGGAAATTACAAAAAGGGCAGTCACACTGGTGCTATAAGCGGTAAGGTGGATGATGTTGAGTAAAAGGTAAACAAATCAATTGTTTATCAAGTAAAGTTTGTTGAACATCATGTGGCTTTACATTATGTGAGGATTGCAATGGTTCATGAGTGGGAGATGAAGAATACTTAGGGGAATGTCGACTTGGTCGAGGGGAAGGAAGATGCTTATGTGGAGGTGAAGATGGGGACCATGGAGGGAGCTTAATGGATGGAAGAGGAGAAGTAGTAGTAAACGATGAAGTAGTAGAATAAGTAGAAGGGGTTGGTATAATATGTGCAACAATTAAATCTTGTTCTAAATCAATGACTTTGTAGTATAAGAGGGTAAAAGATTCATATGTATCATATAATAGTTTTTCTTTCAATGCAGGAATTTAGCCATGACAAAAGATAAATTGCTTTTATAAATCAATGGACTGAAATAATAATTGATGCATGCAAGAATTGAAACGTAAAATGTAATCTACAATTGGTTATTTTTTCTTTAATGTAATGAAGGCAAACATTCACATAATATGTGCAACAATTAAATCTTGATCTAAATCAATGAATTTGTAGTATAAGAGAGTAAAAGATTCACATGTATCATACAATAGTTTTTTTCAATGCAGGAATTAAGCCACAATAAAATATAAATTACTTTTCTAAATTAATGGGCTGAAATAATAATTAATACATGCAAGAATTGAAGCGTAAAATTGTAATCTACAATTGGTTCTTTCTTTCCTTAATGCAATGAAGGCAAACGTTAATATGAAACTTTAGGACCATTATTAGAAATAAATTGTCTAAGAAAAACATCCTCCATATCATAATAAGCACTAATGGATCCATAAGGCAGATGAGTATACCATTGGAAAGCATGATCAACAAGGCTATGGAAAAATGCTTTGAGTAACATGAAATCATTATAATAAGAAGACATGGTTAAACGATAATGTTTGAGATGTAAATAAGGATTGTCAGTGCCATCAAAACATGATAAGTTAGGCACGAGTAATTCCTTTGGAAAAGTAGAATTGTGAATCTTTTTAAGAATAGGATTGCCATGCAGAGAATTATTGTCAATGGAAGCATAATAGGCTTTAATTTTGAGGGTGAGTGTATGAACTTGAGATTGCAAAGTGCCAACAACATGCATGAGGGATAAAATATCATGTGAAGGAATGGTTGGTGAAGTGAGAGGTATATTGAGAGGTTTGATTTTGTCATTATGAGTGATCATGGGAATGTGAGGAGGAGTGGATGTGGAAGAAGGAAAAGGAGGTGGAAGAGGAGGAGGAGAACATGGAGGCTCTACGGGAATGCTAGATGTAGACTCGAGAGATACAATGAGAGGTGTACTAGTGGTAGGAGTAGAATCATCATGAGCAAAAATTTTAGAAGTGGGAGAAAGAGGAGAGGTAAATTCACATTCAACAGTTTTAAGAGAAGAGACATCATCATTAACATGTTCATGATTAGAAACATAATCTACATCACTATCAGTCATATTTTCATAAGAAACTATTTCATCAAGACTATCATTAACATACAAAGAAGTGGTAGGAGTACTAATATTAGATTTATCATTGCATTCATTAGAATCACTTTCAGAAGTAGGAAGAATAGGAGATAAAACTTTACATTCGTCTTGACTATTAAGAGAAACGACATTAGGCACATTTACATTGTCAACATTAGAAGTATCATTATTAGTATCCATATTATCACCAAAAAGAACAAGATCAAGAAAATAATCTACAATAATATTATCATGTGCTATAATAGGAGTAAAAGGTGTAACAACATGGTTGACTATAGAATATGAAGGAGAACACAAAGCAACTCTTTTGTTAGGGGAGACTATGTAAATTTTTGGGGTGTCATGGCTATTAGGAAGAGTGTTTTGGAAAGCAAGAAGTTTTTGAAGAATGGAATAATCACATTTTGGATTGCGATAGAGGTCATGAAATTCAAATTTTATAGCATTATCATAAAAAAGGGTTCCAAGCATGTATCGACCATATTATGCTTTGGGAGATGAGGACCTCTTTTTAGCCACGAGGGTTTTTGGTATCCTAGGTCAAGAAGTTTGAAGAAGAGTGGGTTTGCCAAATGATTTAATAAAAAATAGAATTAAATCTAATTGCAGAGTAACTGATATGATAAAATATAATAAAGATACATATGTTAAGCACTCAAGCAATGTAAAACTATTAGTAAATAGGAGAGATAAATGACTTTGTTGAATCCTTTGCAATCGGGAACTGGTCTGGGCAGCGTAAAGTGCTAAAGAGGATTGAAACAGTGTCACAACTACTCTCTATAAAATCTGAAACCTGAGAATGATGTTGGATTGGGGCGCGTGGGCAATGGTGACTACAAAGAAGCTCGTAATCTTCTTTATTATGTGTCGCTAGGGTTTCGCTACCACTTTTTGTCAATCGTCTGATATTCACTCTTTGATCACTGAGGGTACCTGTAGCCTACAAAACAAGCCCTAGCTACCTGTACAAGCTCACAAACACATCAAATCAGAATAAAAAATGTAAAATGTGAAGTCGTACTGACCCTGATAGTCACCCGATGAGTGAACTTATGACCGAGCGTTGCACTACATTCTAGACTCCATGTAGTTCTTCGTGCTTGTGTGTGAAATAGTGTCCTTAGGTTTCCCTCGCACTAATGACGCCAAAGATAACAGGCTTTTAGCTAGATAAGATACAAATGTGTGATATGGAATTGAGCACTTCCCCTTCCTATGTAATGTATGCAACCCAAAATGTAGCCCCTTTGATGGTAGTGATAATATGTAGATATGATTGCCCCTTAGAATTGTCAGCCATAATAATAGAGTATATGCTGTATATATATATCTATATATATATATATATATATATATATATATATATATATATATATATATATATATATATATATGGATCTCTTGTTTGAATTTAGACACTAGTGACACAAAAGGTCGACTATGAGCTTGAGATAAGGATAAGAAAACTAAAAAGGCCAACCACAAATGTCAAAATAAGTAAAAAGAACAAATAAGATAGAAGCACCCAGAATGGACAGGAGCGTCTGGAGGCTAGTGTCTAGAGTGGGCGTTGGTGTCCTGGGATAAATGACAACATATGTGAAAAGACAGACAAATAGGGATCCCTATGACCTGACAAGAACTGGGTACATAAATGACAGATGTGAGAGAGAAAGAAAATATAAACAATCAAAACAAGTGGATGGACAAAGAATCATGTCACCAGTGAATACTTTTCTTACTTAAGATCCATGCATATAACAACATACTCGATGACATAGTAAAATAGTAGTATGTGCGTGATTTTGTGTCTACAAAGGTCTAGTCAGCAGGATGGTATGCCATGATGGATTACAGGTGTGTATGAGTTTATTATGCATTGTTAGAACACGTGAAACATGGGGGTGAGGTATAGAGACACTCACGAGTGTCTTGGAGTGTGTTTTCAGGGTTTGGACATGTTTTCTAAGTCTGCACTAGACCTTGTCTTAAGCCCTAGGTGGCCTAATGAGATAGGTTGGACATATTTCAGATTGAATATGTAAATATGAGCATGGGAAATGTGTATTAGGTTGTTCCAATAGTGTGGGCAGAGTTTCAGGTGTTGGTTAGTAAAATTTAGCAAGATATTGTATTTTTGCCTCTATCGAGTTCACAAAATTGAGAAACCAAGCTCGAGATGGTTTGTTTGATGCTCATTGGCACATGTGAAGTCTACATGGGAGGCTGATCTCTTCAAGGAATTTGAGGAAGGCTCATAAGAAGGATCTTCAAGCACTAGTTTAGAGAATAAGGCCCCATGATTTATGAACCATTGTTAAGAAGGTAAGGAGGTCATAAACCCTAGTTAAGTAGTGATGGAGAAGATATTATTCCAAATGGCCCAGGATGGATTAGTTGAACTTGCTTATTGATTAGAGGCCATATAGGACTCCTTCAGGTTTCTCCAGGTGGCATTTAGGTGTTTTGAAAATTAGTGGACCCCAAAGTAATTTGTAAGTTTATGAAGAAGTTGTGTTGTCTCCTAAGTTTTTCACAAGATCTGTTGAATAAATTGGTGTTTGAGGAAGTATGGAAGCTATGCTACATGTATGGAGTAGTTTAAGAACAAGTTTGGGCCCTTAGATGTTTTTTGGAAGTCTATTTTGTAAGACTAGTTTTAGGACAATTTTGGCAGTTTTTTGTGACATGGTTATAGAGGTGTTCTTGGGCACTCATGGTCCAAGTGGTGGCGTCTTATGAATTTGGTGATGACCCTGAGGTCACAATATTTCCATTCATGTTTCATAATTTCATGGTTGAGGTGTTTTGGTACTGGTTTGCGCTTCATCTTTGAGGACTAGTTTGATTGGTCATAGACCTAATGAGGAGAGTTGCTCCTAATGGTGGTTTCATGACATGTTTTGATGGTGCAGAGTTGAAGGAGCTTGTAGGATGTATGGAGTGGACTTATAAACACATGTCTAAGTGTTTTTAGAATTTTGGTGAAGGTCATGTTGGCTCAAGAAGACTAAGTTTGGCAAGAGGGCGGTTTTAGTGTATTAGGCCTCTAAGAGTCCTAATGAAGGAATTGAAAGTTTTTAGATGTTATTACCGACATAGTTTGGATTGTGAATGATATTTTCATGTTTTTTAAATTTATTTTCCCTATTATATCTGGCCCATATGTATTTGATTCATAAGTCATGTATATAAGCATGTTTCAGTGACCTATTTGGTTGTTGGGTGAGTACGAGAAAGTGCGAGTAAGAGGGAAAATTATAGAGTTGAAGAAGGTATTTGTGACCATATAGAGAATGTAAAGAGTGTGTCATGATGTTATAGAGGGTGTGATATTGTTTTATATGTAGGTTATTATACCTAATCATCTTGGAGAGGAAGTTTTTGAGCGAGTTAGCAAACATGACAAATTTGAGGAAGATTGGAGGAAGGAGAGTTAAACAAGTGTCATCATCAGTTGTTGGTGCAACATTCCAGAGGTGAAAAACAAATTTAGGTGGATGAGTCGTCTAGGAGGTTGATGCCTCCATGTATGGTCTAGGGGTCGATGCTCCTTGTGGGGTTGGTGCCTCACTAAACTTAGGGGTTGGTGCTCAACTAAATTTGAATCATTGCTATAATAAAGATTTGTTTTAGTGGGTTTTATTCCCATGAGGTTTTCCCACTTAAATATAGTGTTCATGTGTTTTTATGTCTCATTTGCATTTATGGATGTTGTAATGTTTTGATGATTCATGTTAAGCTAGTTTGTATGATTAAGTTGAATGGAATGATTAACAAATGTTAAGTGATAAGTGAGAGAAGGTTTTAATGACACACTGATTCACCCCCTCTTAGTAGTTGTGTTTCTAATAGTTATCATTGTTAAAACAAAACCCTTTCACTCTATTTTCTTAAATTTATTGAGTTGTTAGTATAATTAGCCGAGCGAATGATGGTATCAAGGTGCTCTAATATATGATGTTAGTAAAAGTTTGCCTACTGCTGGAAAGAATTTTTTCATTTGCCTTGCGTGCCATGATAATAGAATTAGAAACCTCAAGTGGATTAAACATACACACCTCATGCTCAATGTAGTCCTTAAGACCCTCAAAAATAGGTCATTCAAATTCCCTTATGTAATATTCTCCACACACAATGATAGATTTTGAAATTGACGAACATAATCCTTGATCGATCCTATTCACCGTAACTTCGCTAATTAGTTGAAGTAATTCTCTGACACAATATAACTATAGTGCAATTTCAGATCTTCAGTAAAAATTATCCATGTGACACTGAGACCATTCTTCTTCCTTTGAGCACATAACCATTGATACCAGACGAATTGGTCAGGTTCGAGATACAAGGATGCCATGGTCACTTTTTTTTCAGATGGGATATGATGTAGATAAAAGAAATTATCCATTTGGTTAATCCAATCAAGTGGATCCTTTCCATCAAACTTACGTAGTTCCACTTTCGACATCATGCTATGGGGATGTAAAGTATTTGAATTTGGATTGGGATGGCTAGAAGATCCACCTTAGTTAGTGTGTCCATTACCTTGACATGAAGATCCATCTTGGTTGATATGAGTAGGATTGAGTTGTGGCTGATTTGGAAGATGACGATGAACCTTTAGATTTGTACCAAGTTGTACATGATATCATCTAATCATTGATTTATCTTTTCTACATCTCCTTTACTATCCATCTTAGATTGTAGGATTCACAGATCATACTCAAGTTGGATTACCTTATAATCCACCAAAGTAAACCCTAACATTGAGGATACCGTAGTTACCTCTTTTGACTCCAAATTCTCAACTCTTACCTCATCCTTATTCGGGGTTTTACCTGGAGTGACAAGATTCCTTTTGCTTCTTATGGAAGGCCCCACCACGATGCCCTAACATAGTAGGATTTAGGGATCAAGGTTGAAATTTGGGTTTGAGGTGTTGACAAGAAGTAGGACAAATATGAAAAAACTAAAATAACATAATCAAACTATTTTTTATTCTCTTTCCAAAAATGTAAAGAACTCAGGAAAATTCCACAATTTGTAGCCTATAGAGTGAATTTATTAAAAACCCTAAAACTGATATAACTTTTGCAAAACAAGTAAAAAAATATTGAAGTATAAAGAGGATCTTACTTGACTTATTTCACAACGCTAGGAAAAAAATTACAGAAAACTCGCTACCATTTTTGAGATATAGCCAAATCTTCGCAATCAGGGTTTTGATGTTGTTCTAGCCGAGATCAAGCTTTGGTACCACTTGTAATGAAATTACTTAGATCTGAATATTAACAACAATAGAACACCAAAGAACACCAAAATATAGAGAAATGATATCAATATGCAAGTAGAATGACTTATCCACTTCGAGGGGGTAACCTCGAAACCATATAATAAGATTCAAGTGCTCGATATGATGATCAACTACTACCTACTAACACCTATATATACTATTCCTATGTTATGGCCATCACTAAGGTCCAACCATTAATGATATTATAACATATATGAAATAGATACAACACGATAAGAAGTCATGATAGCCACAAGTCGTTCATACACATCCCATGCAAGATATATGATTAAGGGTGTAGTAAAGGGTGGGACTCTATAGGTCGGCCAAAACTAGACCCCACATATTGACCCTTCCATATGTTTTCAGACCAGAAAGAAACATCGAAATTGGAAGTTGTGTTATGAATATCATATGTTTTATACTGCTTTGATTAAATAATATTCTCATAATTAATGACATGACAACATGTAAAGATAAACAAGTTGTAAAATGACTAAAGAGTTGAGGAGATTTTATTTTGAACGTGAGCATTTGTCTTAACAAGGATACTCTATGCCTAGATTTGGATCACTTGCAAAATGTATTAGTTGATATAAAATCTCCAAATCAATGTTACTAAAAATAACGGGCTTATGCTGCCATTGAAAAAGTGAGGGACAATCATGGGTTCTTTCAATGAATAAAGTGGGTAAAATATTCCTGATTTGAATCTATAACCTGCACATAAACACACTTGGAAAAATATTAGTTATTTTTGGTGGTTAGGGGATCTGCCTCTGTCATATCCCTAACTAATTAAGGAGATAAAAAGACATTTTATTGAAGTAAAAATGATAAGACAATGAATGTAAATGGAAAATATATTTGACTCAGTCGTAGGCTAATCATAGTTGCGATTCATGGAAAATCACATAGAGATCGCAATTCAATTGCAGTTGCGATTGACACGTGTGTTTGTAATTTTGCTAAAACAATGTTACAACAAGTTGCACCTATCCTTTGTGATCCACCTTCACTTCTTCAAGACATGCAAAACTGAAATATATAGATAAATAAACAAAAACTCAAGTATGGGCTCAAGTGCACAAAAGAGTTAGGGGTGTCTTAGAGTCATGAAATTATGGGGGTGAGTGGTGTTTTATAGTTTTTGAGTACACATGGGCATGAGACACATATGGGTGCAACGTGTCTAGATGAGTGAGATGATAAGGGTCCATAGTGCGTTAGGCATGCAAATGGGTAGATGAGATGGACATAATTAAATGTGAGTGGATGAGGGCTAATAAATGAGTGATGATGTGTCTTTATTACCATTTTATGGGGTTTTATATTTGTTAGTTTGTAATGCCCTGATTTTGTAAGTCATCATGGTAAACACTTTCTTGATGTTGTAACTGCTGAAATGAAGGAAAACTTGTTAAGATATATTTTGATCTTAAGGGAATGTGTTGCAAATCTGGATTCTTGCATGCTGTAATTTAGTTGCATGGGACAACAGTTATTGTTGTTTGTATGTTACTGATGTGATGAAAAATTGTCGTATGCTTGCTGAATTCTATATGTTGTGGCCTTCTTGTAATCGCTTTGTTGATTTACTCTTGACTAAATTGCAGGTTGATATAAATGTACAACACCTGATTACAGGTATGAACAGTTGGCACGTAGATGCCAATGGAAAAGGGGTTTGATTCACGAACCATACACTGTCGTAACGTGAGACCCCGTAAGGCAAGGAATGTCGAGATACGGGTGGCTCGGGCATGTTAACAAAGGACGGAATGTATTGCACAGTGTTGGCATTAGAAGTCAGTCGAGAAGACTTGACAGGATTGAAGGTGGTTAGTGTTAGGTGTTAGAGGGAATTAGATCCTAATCTAATCCTAAGCTCTACCTTACATCCTAAACTGCTATCCTAAGTGGAATTTTTAAATTATGTAAAAAGAAGGGGAAATAAACCTAAGTCCTACTAACCTAAAGACTAGGCTATGACGTAGGTCGAACACTAATATGAATCCTAAACTAATCCTAACCTAGAAGGGGACGTGCAGACCCTTGGGGGAAAAGGATAAGGATGAAGGGTGTTTAATGGCATTAATGGGAATTCCTTATGCGGACAGCGCCAGTTTGGCGGGAACAGGGAAAAACTAGAGAGATCTAGTTGGTTATGAAGCTAAACTTGGTTTTGCATGCAAAATTCGAATTAGATGGTTCGCCAACCCAAGTCGGCGGTGGCGTGGGAAAATAGAAAAAGGCAGAGCCTTTAATGCATTTAAATTTTTTTGGTCTTCGCGACCAGCTCGCCTTGGAAAGTGTATGAAGGAAAATTTGATTGTTTATTGTGTTGTTCGGATTTTTGAGAAGTTGCTCTGCATTTGGTTTTTGTTTGGTTCAGTCGAACCAGTTTCATTTTGTTTTTATCACCGTTTCTTTGGAAATCGGAGGCTGTTGCTGAGCTTGTAAGAGGAAAGGTGATTTTTGGGAAGCTCGTGATGTCGCCGTGGAAGGAAATACCTTCAGTAGACGCGGTTTTCTTCGAGTTTCGAGGAAAAATTTTCAGGCATGTTAAGCCCTTCTCTTTAAAAAAAACTTGCTTTACTTAAGCGTCTCATTAAAACAACTCTGCTCTTGGGTTTTGGGTTATTCGATTTTACTGCCTTTGTTTGAAATGAAGGGGTAAAAATTGTTTTCTTGCTGTTGTGATTGATCTGTCCTTGCATTTTCAATTTGAGTGGAAATACCTCCATGTTGTGCTGGTTTGTTTGATAGTAAGAGGGAAACTCGTCGTGTGTGATATGGAACTGTGCATGTTGTATGAGTTTGTTATCATTATTGGATCAATCGTTCTTTTGTTAAGGAACTGGAATGATAGAAACAGTAGATGTTGATGTTGTTTCTATACTGAAATCTTTAAAAAGGAAATAAGATCCTTTCCCTTCTGCTGTTTTGGATTTTGATGGAAATAACATTTGGGTTTTATTGAGCTTATGAACTCGATTTATAGGGAGTAATGGTAATATTTTATTGCTGTCCCTTTTTCTTGCATAAAGAATGAACGAATAACATTTTGGGGTATTCATGGAAGTAGGAAAAAGCAAATGGTTTTTCTTCTGAACTTGCATTTGATTACATTCCTTCCTTGCTATGAGGACAGGATGATTTTTGTTGTGTTTTATTGATGTTGTTCGGTTTTTCCTGTTCGGATTGTTGCCACAATTACCAACTCGGCTTGTTTTTTCTGTACAAGTAAATGGAAAAATATAGAAATTTGGTTTGTTGCTTGAGTCTGTTTGACTGTACCTTGTTGTGCATTTGATATCCTATGCGGGTTTTCATTAATAAGGGTATAGTTTTATGAAAATCACATTTTGGGTTATGTACATCATTGTGAATAGAAAAATGGATTCAGGTAGAAACATTAGTTGGCAAGGAATACCAATCGAGTCTTCATTGTTTATGGGTTATTGAATTGAAACAGTTTAGACTATGTGAGTTGCTGTTCATTATGAACGATTGTTCAATTGTCATTATGAATTGAGCTGTCTTGGTAAGGTAAACACAAATTGGGTGTTTTAATTCCTTGTAGAAGATGATTGTCTCTTACTGAAATTATAGGGAAACAAATTCTTCTTTCTTCTATTGTTTTCAATTCAAAGGAAACAGTAATTTGGTTTTTGATGAACGTTATAAGTTCAACTTGACAAAGACTACAGTGGCATTTAGATGGTTTTCTGAGTGCTGTTATTTTCTGTACAAACAGAATTTTGAATGTTTCGTGTGGTCTTCTGATCTTTGCACTGTCATTCAAGGAAAAATGAAATCAGCATGAATAATTCTTGTTGAGTTGAAGAAAATGGTTGTTTTCTTATTTGAATAGTTAAAGGAACGAATTCTTCTCTTTTTGCTGTTTGAATTCTGGAAATAGCATTGGAAGCCTTACTGTGCTCTATGATTGGTCTTGCTGTAGGTAACAGCAATGAGTAAATTGTACTTTGAACTGTATGTGTTCATGGAAATAGAAAGTCATGTGAATAATTGATTTTGTGATTGTATAACTGTTATTTGGTTAAAAATACAGTGAAAGAAATATGGATTCTTCTAGTACAATAAGTACATAGTATGCATTCTTATACTATTTGTTATATGATAAATATGATGTTGTATTAACCTGTTTTTGGGTATTCATATGAGCCTAATTTAAATGAATTATTGATAAGGACGATAAATTCTTCCTTGTTTTCATTTAAAGTTGACTATGAATGAAATTATTCTTGCTGCTGGAAAGTGAATTCCGAATGGATTTTGTAAGTTTCACTCTGAACTGTTATCTTGAATTGTGTCTCGTTTGGATTCAGTTTTTAGGACAGTCATGAGGAAAGAAATAGGAATGTGGATGGATAATTTGGAAAAATGATCTTTTCTTCTTTCATATAGTTGGATATCTGTAATCGTGAAGAACAAATTTTGTAGTGCTTGGGTATGAGCAACTATATGCATTGTTGTTTGCTTTCTCGTCTGTGCTTGATTGCTTGGAATCCAATGTGATGCATGAACTGAAAGGAAAGTAATTGGTTTACGTTTCAGTTAGTTTTACCCTTTGCATTTATTACTAATGAAAGGAGTGGAAAGGATAACAGTTATGTTATATCAGCAGTATGCTACTTGTATTCCTAAACTTTTCAAATATTGTAATTTGGAACTCGTAACGGTTATGTGGAAAATAGGACAGCAATTCTTTGGCTGGTTGGGATGGTATTTTGATGGTTCAGTTGTTATGTTGTCCATTCTTTTGATGCTTGATTTTTGATTGATGTTCTTACTATCGTTTCATAAAAGCAGGGTTCTTTTATTGAGACAGTTAATTAAAGCACCTCGTTTTAATGACAAGTGCTTAATATACTCAGTTCACTGAACTGACCCGTGCAAGAAATTTTATAGATGGAAATTGATTAGAACGAAGACATCGCTGTTTTCTGATGCTTCTTTTGATTATCAGAAAATGAATTGTATTTGTTAGTTGTTATTCCTCTATGAGGAAGTGTGAAAAGAAGAAAGTACATTCTTCTATCTATGAGTTGTAATGATGTTTTATGTAAACAAAGTCCAGTCAATTGGATTGGCAAATGTATGGCTTATGAAATGGATTGATGAATACAAATACAAGTGTGATATTTTAATAACTATATCAGTTTGATATTGTTGATTAAATTGGAAATATAATTTTATTCCCTGATTTGGATTTATTTACTTGTCCTTGGATGGATGTTAAAAAAAGAAAGAATTGATATTTATTCTTACATTAATGCAACTTTTAAGTTGAAATGTGCAATTAGTTCATATTTGGGTAAAGATGAATTTTTAATTGACATTAAAAAGGATTAGGAAGAATATGATTCCACAACTGATAGGTATTCAGGATTAGCTTGGAAGCTAAGGAATATCAATTAACTTAGGAGTAATCGAACTTCGCTTTCGAACTCTGTAATAACCTCGTATGTTAAATTCAGAAAGAAAGGATATGGGATAAATATATCCAGAGCTAATGGACCTTAACTATGTAAGGTTAAGGAGAATAAATGAATACATTTAATAGGAATTAGACCTCGTTTAAATGACGTCTAAAAAGCTAGAATTCTAAATTTAGTTACAGTTGTAAAAATCTTGGTTAAGTTTAAAAGGTTAAACTTATCACGTCCGTCGGTAACGGGCTGCTTAATCCAACGATTAAGAAGAGAACCAAGTAGGAAAAACGCAACCCTTCGATAAGAAGGAGAAGATGTAAAGCAAGCTAGAAGACGGATTTAGTCTCTCTTAGCTATGTACAACTGTAACGGGAACGAGGATAAAGGTTCAGCATGGTTGCTGAAAGTTGATCTTAAATATTAAGATCATATCCAAATCACTTGAGCAGGATGTGTACTCTCGATGGGAGGATTCCGTAGGACATTGACATACGCCAGCTACAGCAAGGTGTCTTCATGAAGACGGGGTCTTCATGACGACACAATGTTATAGCTGACATATTACAATGCCCTCCCGAATTAAAACATCAAGAATACATAGGTTGAATGTGAAGTTCTTGGCTAGGGATAGGAGTATGATCACGTATACGGAGTGACTCCAGAGGACTAAAGATAACTAGACACACGGAGTCGTGGGGAACGACACCGTATGTCTGCGTATCTTTAGTTACCAGGAGTGCCTTCCTATATTCGTTCATATTGCTAATTGGAATTGGAAGTTTAAATCTGACCTTAATTTGAAAGGACTGGTAGGAATCAGGAAAGACCATTCTAGATAACAGGTGAAGTGAAGTGAAGGACGTATTCCATTGATGTGTATCACATCCTAGAATATGATCATGCAAAGCATGTGAAAATATTTGGCCAAAGTATCGCAAGTGCTGGTTGCGTTGTCCTAATCACTTAATTTAAGATGCAGGATGTCAAATGAATATCAATAACAGATATTCAGATAGGCTTCTTAAATGGATCACTTCGATAACCGGAAACAGTTAAGAAAACTTGTATATAATATACTATGCATGAACGAACATGAAGGATTGGTTGTTGCCGAGTCATGAAATGAGAGATCATTGAAACTCTGAGCCATGAAAATGGGAGATCGGCAGTTCTTCGATTCATTTACAGCAGCATATAGAATCTGTTATAAGATTGAATGGCATTGAATGTGTGTTCCATATTGTAAATATGCGAACAGGGAACATTAGTTTTAAAAGGAAATTGTGTGTTCCAAACTGTGTTGTTTGGGCAGAGAACAATTATTAAAACTTGAACATGTGTTTGAATTATATAATTCATAACAGAGAACGTTATATAATTTTTTTTTTCCCTTGTTCTAGTATCTTAAAATGGGGATGTTACATAGTTGCTTTTGTGGGATTATCTGATTTTTTTGGGATTATTATGTTTTATGATGTTTTTAGTATTTTGAATAGGAGACCTTATTTGCAAGGTGTGTTTTCCAATGTCTACAAATACATGTTCAAACCCGACATTACATAAAAAGTTACTGGATTTTAGTGTTTATAATTTGTTGCAGATCATCATAGGTAGTGTCGAAGTTGTGTAAGCCATAGCGATGAGTAAGCACCCTCATTTCCAAGAAATTGAAGTTGTATAACCCCAATGTGAATAAGTCTAAAACTATATAGAGCATGCAAAAACCATACTATGCCCCATATTGAGTTGTATGATCATGCATATGAGCATTTTCCAGTTCCAGATTTAGAGATGAAGCATTTCTAGATTCATGGTAGCCTTCTCACCTAGTTTGCACACCCATATCACTTTTGTACCACTTTGCACAACTAAGTACTTATCTCCTCTTATGTTTTGAGCAATTATTATATAATTTTATCACAATTGCAAGTATTAAAAGCTTTATCCTAGATCTTATGATTTAATGTTTATTGATTTATTAATCAATCAGTAACATTCCTTACATCCTTCTATAATAAATCTCATACATAGATTTTTAGGGTGTAAACATTTATGCTCTTATTTTGTTTAACATGTTCAAAAATAAATATTTTCCTTACTCATTTTATAGACCTAGCTGCTCTATTAGGGTCTGGAGAAAGGATAACAAGTTCCCAAAGATCAGTGAGGAAATCCAAAAATGCTTGCAAAGTTTTAGATGCCCTACACCTAATGAACAACATCATAAAATCATATTTTGCTATAAAAGTATTGGTATGACTGTACACTAATGGTCACATGATAACATTGATGATCTTGGAGAAGTCCTCAATTTCACACAAATTTTATGAATTCTCTCAACACAACCATTTAAATCATTATAATGTGATTTATTTTTGATAATTATTTCTAGAGTTGCACGAAATCAAATATTCTTCTTCAACTCCCACTTGTCAATTCTTACATTGAAAATAATTTATGGTATGAAGTGTGATTTTACTCCTTTTGGGTTTGATTCTATTTAATTGCAATGTTCAGGGTAGATGTATTGACTTGTTGATGTAAAACCACTTTCCCATAAACTTGAATTCCTATGAGTGCTCAATAAGTTCTATGCGAATGATTATTGGATATTGTGTGTATGCTCGATATTAAATGAACTACAATGCTTGAGTTTTTATAAACAATTGAATTAATTTAAATTAAGACCTCACCACTACACAAACCAACATTAAATGACTATCAACGAAAAAGGCGAGAGAAAGAGGACGAATGTACATTGACTAAACGAAGACTAAAAGATAGGCCTAAAAATGTCTTCCAGATTGTACCCTCATTATTCACAACAAGGTCATTCATTCAAACTAAAAGAGATATATGGAGCCTCATTACAAGTGACACACCGTGAAAAAAAATGGCATGAATGGTACCCACATAACCGCAATCCGAGTCACTTCCAATTTATTCAAAATAAAAGGAGAGAGAAGAAGAGAGAGAAAGAAGATGAGACCAACTTCACCACGTTTGCACCAATAGTCGCCCGGGGCTATTTTTCTGAATAAAACGAAATGCTCTCTAATATATTGGCTGACCTGTTCACCTTCCTCTTCTTGATTTACGACGTTGCAACTTGCGATTAAAAAGAAAAGAGGGTTTCAACTTTGGAGGACGAGGAGGAGGAGCACTGGTTCACAAACGCATTTCTCCGGCAGTAGGTGAGTATTTGCTCTTGCACGCTTCATCTTGTTTTTAAAATGATTCTTGTACACCAACTGTCTCTTTTCCAAATCTAGCCATCTTGTTTTTAAAATGATTCGTTATGGTAATGGTAACTAGACATCTGCATCTTCTCATAACCCCAACTGAATTCTACAAATGGGAAATTGAATGGGATCTGGCTCATTATATACTGGGTAGTCTTCAATTCATTTTGTAACTTCATGTTTTGTAATGATAATATGAATTCTATAATGGGTACTGGTAATTTTGAAGTTGGTATCCTCTGGCACGTTCTGGGTGGTTTTCAAATCAAACAAATACTAAAAATTTGGAGTGGGTTTGGTCTGAATGGATTCTGAGTTGTCATGAGTCTCTGCCATATCATCAACTGCAACTGTATATGATCTTTAATACCCACAAATGGACTAACTGTCTTTTATCAATTAACACTTTAGTTGGGCCTACTGTGGTTTCATTTTCCGGTAGCCAGTTGTGAGACTGTAGCTTATAAGAATGCTATGCACACGTAAGAACTTATAAATATTTTGGGTTTTCTAGCTTGAGTTCTCAATTTCAGTACTTATTCAACTACTTAAAGATTAAAAGACCTGTGTACCACAATTTCAGTACTTATTCAACTACTTAATGTTTTGGGGTTTCTAGCTTTCTGTCCACAGGATCATGTGTTTTGTAAGTGATTCGTGTAATCCCTGGGTCATTAAGATCATCTGGCCTTTGGGAAACAGTGTTTGTGTTCTGTTTTGTAATTTTTCTGCAGCCATTTTTTCAGCTGTGGTAAACAGTACGGATCAGTGTTTGAGCCCTGAGCCTTACCAGTTCAAGAAAAACCACTAATAGGTTCAGGTGATAGTAATTGCTTGGTAATTCTTTTGAAATTATTAAAATGTTTAATTTCTTTCACATTTCTAACTTGTTCTTTATTTGAACCCCTAAAACAGCAAAAGGGATTTCATATTTATCATTCCATGAATGTCTAGAGAAATTTCGATTTGAACTCAGAATTTTACAAATGATATGTTAGTGTTGCGTATTCAATTTACCATTGCATGGAAGATAAAGCAGGATGTGCAGCACTTTTGGTAAACCATTTGAAAGGATTGGTTCTGCATTATAGAGTAGAATAATAATGTATGTTTATGTCACTCCACTCTACGATTTTCCTCCAGTGAGACTGCACCTTCAAAGCCATTAGTTCTGAATAAGATTGAACTTGTTGCTCTATTTAGGCCACTTTACTGTTGAATGTCCTTAATTTCCCTCCAGTGAGGCTGCACCTTAA
This sequence comes from Taxus chinensis, assembly GCA_019776745.2. NCBI lineage: Eukaryota > Viridiplantae > Streptophyta > Pinopsida > Cupressales > Taxaceae > Taxus > Taxus chinensis. The sequence continues at coordinate 329,973,335 of CM034146.1, forward strand.
AAGCTGTTGGTACCGATATAAGATTGAACATGCTACTGGATGATGACTTTGAACTGACTGATCCTCCCAATAATGTGACCATGTGCATACATACACGTGTGTGTGTGCATGTATATAAGGAAACTATTGACCTTGTATCCTCTTGTGAGCAAGACTGCTCCTTCAAAGCCATGGCACCGATTTAAGATTGAACATGCTACTAGATGATGACTTTGAACTGAATATGTTCTGAAGTGACTGATCCTCCCAATGATGTGGCCTGTGTCCACACAAACATATGTGTGTATATTTGTGTGTGTGCGTGTATATAAAAAAACCATTGACCTCTTATCCTCCAGCGAGTGAGACTGCTCCTTCAAAGCCATTAGTACTGATATACGATTGAACATGCTACTAGATGATGTCTTTGAACTGAATATGTTCTGAAGTGACTGATCCTCCCAATGATGTGTCATGTGTTGTTACTAGTGGAGAATTTCAAGATGTGCTAAAGCTGTAGTCTACAGCCTAACTCTCGTTATTTGCAGGAAACTGAACTCTCGCACTGGAATTCGCAGGAGCTAACTTCTTGAAACAATCCTCAGCTGGTACTGTAAGGGCATACTCTACTTATCACCCCAAATGGTGATACCAGCCAATGCCGTAAGTGTTGTGAGGGCAACAGGGTTAGCCAATGGGAGCAAGTCATTAAAACCAAGAACCCTCCAGTAGACCTAGGACTCGAAAAACAATATAGCTCAACAAGAGCAGCAAGAGGTATCCCGACACATCATATCTAGGAACTGACACTTCAAACTTTTGTGAAGATGTTAATGAAATGATTTTGGCTCATAATGTTGGGGCATAAACAGATACCCCTTGGGCTTCTGGATATTGTGTATTGCATAGTCTATGAGGATCAATCCTTCAATTGGCCCAAACTTCTGGCAAACGAAATAAACCAGATCCTTGTGAAAATTCTCAAGGGAGGTGATAAGAGCTTTCAATACTGACTCCTGATAATTTTGATTTGTTCCACACACTAAAAAGCACTGGATGATTTGTATTGGTAAGCCCAACATATTGGGCACATCTAACATTCCAAAGGTACTAGAGTAGATAAGTGTGAATCCAAGGATCCCAAAGCACCTCCCACCTTTGGTCACTATCACACTATTGCCATTTTTTGTCAAATAAGAATATGGCCATGTTGGAGCTAAGCAGGAAACATGGAGTGATAGGAGAAAATGTGAACCACTTCAATTTGTACTTTCAACAGGGATAATGTTGGGACCCACAAGGAAGCAGAAGGAGCCACCTTGCAAGAACCTCCGGCTATAAAGGACAATAAAATTTGAAAGTCCAAGGAGGAGGCATCACTAGGGGCCAGAGCATATAAAGTCAAAGTGCCAAGTGATTTAAAGTTACCATTTGTCTTCTTACAACTTAATTTTGAGAAGATGGGCGTATCTCACATTGACATGAAGGATATTGCACTATAAGACATGGGGGCCATCATGTATGATGAGTCTGGATAGGAATGATTTCTTTGGAAAGCAATGTGAACTGCTCAAGTGCAAACCAAAGTAGAGGAAGATAAACTATTTGAGATACCCTTGATGATTGCCTTGTTCAATGTGGACACTTGGATGGAGGAACAACAAAGGGCGGTCATCATGCAAGAAATATTTGGTGCACCTACGTGACAAGAGGTACATGCACCGATGATGAATGCAAATGTTACAGATGAAGCGCGTGGGATTGGTAGTTGGATTGACCATTGTTGTAAATGAGGGGAAACCCTCGCACAAACAACATTGACCCCAGGGTCTACTCACACTTGTCAAGCGAAGAGGAGATCCGTATAAGAAGAGCACTTAAGTAGTGCATAGAATAGTAGAGGCACTGCAACAATTGGTATATGTGCCAAAATTGAAAATTGAAAATTGAAAAGCAGCTCAGGGGTTTAAAGGGAGAAATAAGAGCTCTAAAATGAGCTTGAGGCCGAAGCAAGCAAAAAGGATAAAGACAAAAAAACTAAAAGAAAGGGAGAAGGGCATTGCAGATGTTTCGCGAATAAAATCGTATACTGACACTAAGGGGCTTGTTTACAAGAGCAAAGTGATCGTCGACAGATCAAGGAGTCCTTCACCATTGAATCTTTAGCCAAATCCTTATGAGCTATTCTCCACCACTCAATCTCTGGCTACCTGTGAACCATGAAATCCTTGCACATTTTCCTTTGTTCCCCTAGTATATGTGTAGGAGAAGAAGCCAAAAGTTTTTGGGATGTTCATTGGTGAACAAACATCAACCCTAGAAAAACCGAATACCTCAACTCGTCCTGATCAATTCAAGTAATTAGGTTGGTGTAGGCTCAAGTGAGAACACAAAAAGAGCTGGAGGAAAATGTTGTAGGATTCACCAATGTTAAACAATAAGATGCAAAGTCCTGAGGGGAGCTGACTCAAGAAGTCAAGGAGGTAGGAGAAGAGGGAGGTGCAGTATATGAAAAAAATCAAGGTGAAGGTGCATGCCAAGTGCAAGGACATGGAGAATGCAGTTTAAAATATCAAGGAACATGGGATAATGCATGGAAAAGCGTAGAACAAACATTAGCTAGAACAACACAAACAAGGGCACAAGGAGGACATTCGCAAGACTCGTGGATGTTGGATACACAAACCAAAAGACGATGAAGGGAAACATTTGTGATGTTAATTAGTCTCGTAACTTTGAGTAGCTACATCAGGACGCACAATTTGGCCTGATCATAGTTTTGGAAAGCGTGGCCATTGATATGGATAAATTTCCCATGGCAACACAGGTGCAAGGATTTGAAGAATTTGGGTCTGTGTGTCCAATTTCATATTATAGCTGGGGAGCAAGGAAATTCACTAGAGGATACTCTTATCAAAGTGTACAAGTTAATAAAAGATAGGTATCCGTAGCTGGTCAAAGATGTAATTGGCGACCAAGTCAAGTCCAACCATTTATAGGTCACATCCTTTGTGATAAAGTTCGTAGAGAGCTAGGTGGTGGATGAGAAACTAAAAAAGGTCATGGCCCAAGTAAAAAGACAAAAGGTTGTCATTGAGTTTGTACTCGTTGTTCCACTGGAGTATAAGAAAGTGCTTGCTATTGCTGCCATTTAGGCAGACTTAATCACAACAAGGCTTTTGAATTGGACGAGACAACATGAAGCCATGATGGAACAAATACAAAAAGCTTGCTTAGTGTTGTAGCAAGCTAATGTTGCAGTTGCAAGAGGCACAAAAGATGCAAAGTGCGAGAAGGTGCTTGACATCATTGAAGCATCAATAGACTGTGCTGGATAACACAAGGCAGTGGAGATTGACATGCCTCACAATCAATTTGTGGGCGTTCAAGCTAGTAGATTTGCAGGTGATTCATAGCATTGGGAAATAATATGGAAACCAATAGAGCAACAAAGCATCTCCAAATGCAAAAAGTTGGAAAGAGGACCCTCTAGTGATAACACAACCAACTTTGTAGCTGCAATCATATTTTTGACTAGTCCGTGAAGCAATGGTTTATTGGGCGACATTCAAGATTGACTTCATAGTCTTGGAGCCAACAATGAGCAACCTGATCGATAAACCTACGTTCGTGCCACCCAATCAGCTTCTCTAGAAACTGAAAGTGGCACACCAAACACATACCTTGGGAATAACAACTTCGTCAACCACAACTCCCTCAAGGCAACCACTTGTCATACAAACAATGAAGCCAACATTGCCTTTGCCCCCACCACCAAAGTAAGTAAATTCCTTTTGTAAATTTTAGGGTTAGTTTTTTTGAAGACCGAAGTCTGCAAACGGGCCTAGGCTTTGTTGAAAGCCTGAAAGAGCAGCCACTTAGTTACACTACCCTATTGAAAACTTGCAAAGGCTATAGGCTAATACACTACTTAGTTGAAAACTTGCAAGGGCAGATTAATAGTGCGTAGGGGTGTAAACTGTTCAATGGCACACAAAACTGTGAATAGGTTTTCAAAAGGTAGTATATAAGAAGCTCAACGCAATCTTAGTATCTACTGGTGATTTTTGTAGAAACTATAAGTTTGAGGGTATGTCACTATTGATGTTGGGAAATGTCTGATTCAGAAGCTGCCTGCATACCAAACATAGCATGGGAAATCTACTTAGTGTGGGACTTCTCCTTGTAGACAACCTTCAAGAACAATTCGTTCTGATCTACTCTAATGCATAAGATAAAGCTAATCTAAGCTTGGTTGGAGGAAAAGGGGAAGAGAGAAAGGGAAAGAGATAAAATAAAACAGGTGATGCACATAATAGAAATGATTGTAGTGTTGTAATTTCACTCTTATAAACAGAAAACTAAGTAGTGAGCATGCAAATTTGGAATAAGCACAACCAACTTAATGAGTACTTAAAGGCGAGTTTAAAACCAAATGTGGGAATGAGATTAGAGTAGCAAGACATAAACTAAAGGGCCCTAGGCCACAAACACTTCCATCAATTGCACTGTTCACACTCGTATTGTATTCATAAATCAAAGACTAGATTATGAACAAACGTGCAACATAGCAGATGTTTGAGACACTGTTATTCAAGACACTGCTTTAGAGCAATAAGTTTCTAGCAAATAGCTATAGTTTGAAGCAATCACAATAACAACCACCTTTTACAATGGACCCTCAACCCTTTTGTAGGATAGGAGATAGAAGAGAGAGAAGAAATGAAAGCTTAGTCGCTGAAGTATAAAATTAGATGAAAGCTCGGAGTATAGATGCCATATATAGCCTTAGTCACCGCATTCACTGATTTTTAAGGAAAAAATGCAAAATTCGTCGAATCTCAAGCTGTCACATGAAATTCGTAATTTATATAAAAAACCCAAAAATGGTCGAAAAGCAGAGTAAAATCATTGAAATCGTGCTGTCTTGTAGGGTTTTTATCGTGTGGAATTTGGGGTTTCTTTCTAGTCAATTATTGAGCAGCCTGGTTTGAAAGTACGGCACCAGAAATCCTTTTGTTACAGTTGAAGCCTGTGTATTTGCAGTCGTGAATCTGTTTATTGCTACCTGTTCTGTTTTCCGTTCCATTTTCCCTTATGTCTCAAAGCTTTGGGAGGGCATTGACCAGCGGAAAGGGCCTTTCAAGCTTACTTTTACATTTTCCAAGCTTGTTGATACCACAGCTGTGAGTCGTGACTGCAATAAACAACTCCTCCATGTCACGAATATATTTCACTTTAGGTTTTATTTTAGCTTTTTATGATTGTGTGAATATATGTCAGTTACAATTCTAGTAATATTGTATGTCTATAATTTTTTAGTTTAGGTTTTATTTTAATGTTTTTATTATATATATATTTTATATACAATACTTTTACATTTTTATTATATATTTATATTTTACACGTTTACTATATATTTATATTTGATATTTTTATTATATATATATCTTTTAGTTTTTATTATATTTGTATTTAGTAGTATCTTTATTTTATATTTTTAAAAATATAAGTATTTTTTGTAGTCGAATTTAATCACAAATTTGATTGTTGATTTTTTAGCGATGGTTTTTTTACGAATTTTATCTTCGGCGAATTCGAACACGAATTCGAATGCGGTGACTTAGTCTGTAGCAACTTGATCAAGCAAAATAGTCAATATAGTTCATTAGGCAATGTGTTTTCTTTTCTCTAGCAAGTAGTTTTAATAAATGAGCACAGAGTGCTTCCTATCAAATTCAACCACCCTTGATGAAAATGACGCTGCTTAGATATTTGTACATGAAGCCCATGTTGTAATATTTGCTTTTATCAGTTATTAGGTGATTCTAGTTGGTTAATTGCAGTCCTCGAGCTACTCAAAGCATTGAAAGTGAGCTGTTGGAGTAAGCAGGAAGCTTTATCATAGTTCTTTAATCATCCTGCTATTCAAATAGCTATATGAATAGAAAGCTCTCGATGAGAGCTTTAGATTGAGTCTGTGTGCATGTAATATAGGGCTTTGAATCAAAAGTTTTTGCCGCTTAAACCGTGCCTGCCATTCTTCATATCTTAACTAAGTTGCTCTGGTTCATGAACCAACAGTAGGATTGTCCTGAATCGGGTTAGGCCTTTGAATGCTAACTGGGATTAGTTTTAAGAATAGCACACTAGCTGCCATGTGTCCTTCAGCTTTGCTGGCACCTTTGTGCCAAGTGTTCAACAAACACTCCTTTATGCTCTAGTAGGATCCACCCTTTTTAATGTCAAGCTTAGCACTTTTGGATAGCGCCTTGCAATGGATCTTGAAATAATTTAGTGGTGGGGCTTTTAGAAATGACTTCAACTTGAGCTTTTTACAATGGAGCCTTAGTGTCTGATCAAAGATTAGATCAACGGTAGGGTGAGTTCTGTATTTCCTTTCTTGCATATTTAGCTGTTTTAACTGCTGTGAACTAGCCTGGAAGCTTTGCTTCAACCTGTAAAACTTAAATCCTTCTGATTATTGCTTGAGCTTATCCCTGAAATGAAGCATAGCTAGTTTAAATGCCGCAAGATGAATTGCTGCTAAGCCATTGGAGAGCTGGCAGAAGCGTTTGAAGTTAAATTATTCTGAGCCTGGAACCGCCATTGAAGCTTGATCTAAGAATGAAGTCAATGCAAAAATCATTAGCATTGCTGGCGACTTACAAGGGCACTTAGCTTGCTGAGTGAGAGATCTAGGTGCCTTATCCATTGGGCAATAGAGTCTGCATAAAAGCTTGAAATCCCCTTTCAAATTTTTGTAATATATGGCTGCTGACATAGTTAAATGATCTCTTCCCCCCATCAGTCAAGAGGTGAGAAGTCTATGCAGTCAAATATACCACCAGATATCCAGTCCACTGGGCTCATCAATGAGATTGCAATAATTAGCCTGCCATAAAGATCACAATTTACATAAAACGTCCTTTAACACCAAAAAGGCTATTAAACCTGCATGTAAAAATGCCTCTACATCAAATCCAACTTTTTCTCAGAGCTTAAGTAGTCAAACTCACAGTTGGGTCTTTTCAATTCTAGCTGTCTCAGCTTTTCTTTCAATCTTTCAATGGCCCTATGGACTAGCAAAATGTTTACATTTAATGGTCTCTGACGGTACAAGCTTACATGCTGAAGTGTAGTACTTACAGCTCATGGTGTTCAAGTGCAAAGACTACCATTTTCATTTAACCAGGGTATTGGTTACTACTGAGATTGCACCCTTTATACTATAAAATACTTAATATTCTCTATCCAAAATAATTTAGTTTCATAATGCCTTACATCTGTTGTTACAAAAATTATCTGAACTAGCCAATCAGATGGATTCGGAATCCGTTTGCATAACACTAAAAAATACATCAATGACAATAGGAGGCCATCGGGGAAATCCCCTTTCAAAATTTTTTACAAGGCATGAATATAAATGAGGCCTAGCCTCCTCAAAAAAGAACATCCATCAAAGAACATAATCTGGTCTAGGATGCCTATGATCAGTGTTAACACAACCTGCATAGTGCACACTATGGGGAAGAACATTGACTTTGGTTATAATTTGATCCTTTGTTTTTATCAAACCTTAAAGCTTTTCCCCTTCCCAGGGAGAATTGGCCTTTGTTGTGTGAATTCCACAGACATGTCTTCCAACTTCTAGTCCAAAAAGCAACAATTAACTTCACAAATGACACTTCGCTCAAAATGTGAAACGAAGATTTTGCGAAGGAAACATAAAAAACTGTATCTTCCATTTGCCTGAGCTCCTGATGAACTATGTAAGGACGGCTTTGATATTTCACAGCTCACTGGGTAATCATTGATGCATGAAAATACTCAAAATGGAATAAATGTAATTTGCATGCCATGATTAATGGTTCTCAGCTGTTTAAACAAAACGGCACTCAGAGGAAAAATTTCATGCCAGAATTGAATCCACACATTTTGAAAACTTTCAACATAAATTGCAGCCTTTGATTATATAATCTTCATTCTACTCCGTGCATTGGTTTTTCTCAGCCTGTCTAGCATGTGACACACAGTCAGCGTAGTACAGAATGAACTATTCCACGAGCTCCTGCCTTCATTCAGCATCTTATCTGTTGACAATGGGAACATCCTATTTAGAAAATAAAAGTTCTAATTTAAAATCCATACATGCCACACAGCAGAAATAAGCAAACACACCTCCTTCACACTTATGAACACATCGTCATGATGTGCTCCTCATAGCCGTAGCTATTGCTATCTATCAGGAAGTGCAATACAATTTTGAAAATGTGGGCCTTTTTTTACACTATTTGAAAAAACTCCTCTGCAACAAAAACGCCTTCATTGATCAATTCTTCATTCACGCTACTGCAGCCTAGGAAAACAATATATATGGTACTGTACATATCTCATGCCTATCCAATATGCAATCCATGACAGCTCGACCCTATCAGATTCAGATTTGCCATAAATCGGCTTGGAATCTGACTGTGCATCCCTTGATAAAATGCCAAATCTTGAATCTTTGCATCCTCTCGTGGACCAAGTCTTTCTCACATGACTGTAACTACATGTTGGAAATGTGACCTATGTGCCAGCATCCTGCAAACTATCTTCCCTCTAGTGGTCCTCATAATTTGAATAAGAAGCAATGTTGTCCCCACACTGAGAACAAGTCTTCATCGTTAAATTGTTAAAAAGGTTGCACATGATAAGTCTTCAGACACATACAGCATTTGCAACCCATATCCTAGTGTGTTTAACTTTAAATAGGGCTTTAAACACAGTACGGGACCCAACTGTTGTCAGACCATCTAACCAACCAAGCAACTCAACAACTGGTAACACGGATATATTAGCTCTTCCTAAAATAAAGGGGGGTCTCTAGTGATTGATTGACAAGCCCCAAAACACTTATTACAAGCAATCTAAACAATGTAGTTTATTCCCCTTGCTCAACCCATCCATTATTGGATGCATTCAACTCTTAACAGTCAGTCCATTATGCAATAAAGTCAGCCAAATATCTTGCCTAATTTGCTTTGTTCACAATTGAGTTTGACAACAGGCTTAAGTTTTTGACCTTTTATGGCTTAGGAAGTATTTCAGGGTTTCCTGCTTTTTTTCTGGTGCCCTACAAGTAGAGGGTAGGTGCAGGGAAGAAAATTCCAGAGGCATAATGGGACTATTTACCTCCCTGGAACAACTACACAAGACAACACCTCTTTAGCTTGTTGCTGACGTGTAGAGGGAGTTTTAGGCAGTAGCTTGGGTGTAAGATCCTGTCTGATTAATGATATCTCTCATAATTAGTTGCTGCATTCGGCGAACTTCATAGGATCAAAAATCTGACGTTCGCCAGGATACGGATACGATACGCGTTGAATATCGTCAATTTTAAAAATCGCCTTGGATACAATACGTTTTGGCAATTTCGTCAATTTTAAAAAACCCTTGGGTACGATACGTCTTGGATATCCATACATATATATTTAAAAATTAACATATATATATATACATACATTTTACTCATTTTTTAGTCCATAAAAAACTGAAATAGTAATACAAAACTTGAATCAATGTTCAAAACATTCAATATACTTAAGACTTTACATTTTCATTGATCATGTGGCTGCCATACATATGATATACGAATATCATGTCAACATGAATACAAACAAAACTTGAAAAATATACTAGGATCAATGTTCAAATTTTCAAAACATACAATATACTTAAGATTTTACATTTCATTGATCATGTGGCTGCCATACATATGATATAGGAATATCATGTCAACATGAATACAAACAAATCTAGAATATATCATCTAGATTTTCCTCAAAATCAAGTTCTTGCGTGCCACTTGCGCTAGCTCCACTCTCCACTCCTTGTGAACTCCCTTGAATGTCATCTTCGCCATCAAATATTGAAAGTTGGGCAAGAGTGGCTGTGGAGGCATCCAAGTCTGTGGTCTCTGGAAGAAGATCCCAAAGTTTGTGAGGCCCTCTAACATAGTCCTCAGACTTGTGTGACAAGAGGCGCAAATTGGAATGCACATATACCAAATCCTCAGCTTTTTTAGATGCCAACTTGTTTCGTTTAGCTGAGTGGATAAAGGTATAAGTACTCCAATTCCGCTCTGCATGGAAGAATTACTAGCCACCTATTACAACAAAGTTAGAAAATTCAAATTCAAATTAGTAACATACTAAGAATGTGCAAAAAATAATCCTACTAACTTAATAAAATTTAAATTTTCAATGATTATAAATTTATAAATGTTATACCTATGAAAGAACTTTTATAGCAATAGGACGTAAGTACTTGGCATCATGGCCATGTACACGCCACCATGTGGTTGGGCTCAAGCTGCTCTTGTCGAAAAGAGCCTCAATCGCTCCCATGTTGCCTTCTGAAGCTACAAACATGCCCATTTCATTTCAGACCAGACTGGCTATAGATGGATCAGGAAAAAGTCTTTTGAATGCTGCCCTGGTTCCATTTCCAACTTCGGAGTCAGAGAATGGTGGTTGCCTGTTAGGTAGCCCAAGTATGTCAGAGCTATAATACTTTGGGTTCAGTGCATAAGCAAGGAGATGTAATGGGGTGGTCATTTTATTCCACCTCTTCATGACCACACTCTTGACCTCATTGTAGAAGGTCTCTTCTGGATCTTGCTCTTTTGTTTGTATGACATCTCTGATACGTTCAAGCATAGAATCTATTCCATCATATATCTCTCCCATGCATGTTGCATCAGTATCTACGAATCTGATCATGGAGAGAATGGGCTCTGTAAAACTGAGCAAGTACTCAACCTTGGCCCACCAATCATCATCAAGGACCCATGATTTTACCTTTGAAGCTTTCTCTGTATTTGACTGCCTCCACATTGTCCAAACATTGCTGATCACCATACTGCTTAAAGCCTCTCTCACCTTCACAAGTCGTCTCAAAACGAGCGTGTGAGAGGCAAATCTTGTTTCTGCAACCTTCAGCAACTCCAACCTTGAGAATCTCCTGAATATGGCTTGTGACATATGATGGTTTGTGATAAACATCTGAATGTCATTTGCCTCAGTGTAAATTTGCTCAATCCATGGGATTTTCCCAATCTTTTGGAGCATCAAATTAAGGGAGTGGACAACACAAGGGGTCCAAAAAATGTGCTCATATCTACCCTCTATGATCAATCCTGCTGCTTTACAGTTTTTAGCATTGTCTGTGATGACTTGGACAACATTCTGGGGGCCCACCGACTCAATTGCCTCTATCAAAATGTCGGCAATAAATTGTGCATCTTTGACTTCCCCTTCACAGTCAATGGCTTTTAGGAACATTGCCCCTTTAGGGCATACTGCAACAACATTTATGAGGGGTCTATTTCTAGCATCTTTCCATCCATCTGAAATGATGGAAACCCCTGTATCCTTCCATGATTCTTTGATTGGCTGCAAAGAGGTGTGAATGTGTTCCACTTCCTTTCCCAAGAGTGTGGTTCGAACCTTTTCATAACTTGGGGATTTGTACCCTTGTGGAGCTTCATTGACAACCTTCACCATCTGATGCCAATATGGAGACCTCAATACATTAAAGGGCAGCCCACATGCATAAATGCATCGAGCAACCACCTCATCAGCAACATCCCTCTTTTCAATATTAAATGCTCTTTCCAATGCTCCTTTTGGCCTTTTTCGTGAGGTCTCTGGACTCTCTTCATCAAAAGGGGTATCAAGTGGTTGACTTTGAGTTTGGATGAAAGGATGAGTAGTAGATTTAGGTGTGGGTGGTCGTGATGAAGGCCTTCTTTGCAATGGAATTGTTCTAGATCTATTTCTTTCACATTGTCTATCAGCCTCCTCTTGCTCTCTCAGGTACTCTGCCATTTTTTCATTTGATATTTTAGGGCACTTCTTTATCCCCACACCTCCAACCCCAGTCAAATGGATTTTCAGTCGGCTATATGAGGATTTGTATTGAGTATGACAACCATGACATATCCAAATCCGACCCCCACCACCAACAAGGTTGTCTACCACTGTCACATGTCTCCAAAGAGGGGAATTAGGATCATGTTTCACAGGAACTGATGTGTTTTCAGAAGCTTCTTGGCCTTGCACTCCAACTGAAGCAGAACTTGATGCCATCCTAATCTGTTTTTGATCACCAAGATCACCATAACGGTGCGAGGTGAGAGCATACACAGAGTTAGGATGTTAAAAGAGTTAAAAACATTTTGCCTTTACATAAATAATAATTAATAAATTAAAAACAATGGCTTACTAATTTTTAAGTGATGTCATCCTAATCTGTTTTTGATCACCAAGATCACCATAAAGGTGTGAGGTGAGAGCATACACAGAGTTAGGATGTTTAAAAAATTAAAAACATTTTGCCTTTATATAAATAAATTAGTTATGTCATCCTAATCTATTTTTGATCACCAAGATCACCATAAAGGCGCGAGGTGAGAGCATACACAAATTTAGGAAGCTAAAAAAAGAAAAAAACATGATAAATGCAATGCCTTTACATAAATCAAATGATAAATGCTAAAATATTAATTATTAACATTGAACAATGCATTTAAAAATTAAAACTAATGATATTTACTAATTATTAAATTAAAAAACCCTAAATCGTGTCATCCTAATCTGCTTTTGATCACCAAGATCACCATAAAGGTGCGAGGTGAGAGCATACACAGATTTAGGAAGTTAAAAAAATATAAAAAAAGTTTTTGCCTTACATAAATCAAATGATAAATGCTAAAATATTAATTATTAACATTGAACAATGCATTTAAAAATTAAAAAAATGATTTTTACTAATTATTAAATTAAAAAACCCTAAACCATGCCATCCTAATCTGTTTTTGATCACCAAGATCACCATAAAGGTGCGAGGTGAGAGCATACACAGATTTAGGATGTGTTTAAACTCTAAACTTTTAAAAAAATGCAACAAAATAAATTTTAAAAAAACCGTAAAAAAATAAAATAAAAGGATGAATTAAATAAAAAATACCTGTAGTGTAGATCCTTGTTGCCTCCAAACAAATGCTACCTCCAAGGACCAAATGTGATGTCTACTCTTTTAGTTTTGAATGAACAATAAATTTAAAACAATCTCTTCCTCTCAACAATTGCTTCCTCTAAACAAACTTGCCCCCAAATTTCTTGCAAGCAATGGCTGCCCCCAATCTCCTCCTTGCAATGGTGGACTCCAAACAAAACCTCCTTCCAATGTTTGCCTCCTCTAAGCTCTTCAATTCCTCTTTGGCTCTTTGCTCATACACTTGCAAAAACCAACAATGAATTGTTTGTGTGATTTCAAATGAAGGGGTGAGTGCTTTTTATAGCTTTTTGAAGTGTTTAGGGTTTAATATTTTATTCATTTAAATGTTAGGGTTCGTTTTTTTGCATTGACTAAGTAAAAAAAAAGTGTTTTAATGCCTTAAAAGGCATATTTAAGCTTGGGTTGATAACTTTGAAAAGTACTTGAAATTGATAAACTGGTTAAGAGAGGTATCTAGGATGTTTTCCATGGTTACTTTGAACCTCATAATTCAGATTTCATACTGATTTCATCAATTTTAAGCCAATTTTTCTTTTTTTTGCAAGTAATTACGAGAAAATTGAGAATTGATGAAAATGGATGTGGAATTGGTGGAATAGAGCTGTAATGCATTTGTAATCAATTTCAAAGTTTTGATATGCGAAAATCTAACGTATAATGTGGATTTGAGAACAAAATAATTATCCACAAGAATGGGAACTAAGTTAGTTTGCATTTTAACCGTTTTCGGATCATAAAAGCATAAAATATAGTTCAAATAACAAAAAATATGTACTAAGCTTGGCAAATAGCTTATTTGTGTGCTATCATATTGTGCTATCCCCAACTTCCATATGCTTAAAACTTGGCTCAAGGCTCAACATCATATGTGCCAATATTCAACATTATCATCAATCAAGGGATCCTTTGGTTGGTGAAACATGCATAAGAGCACCCCTACTAATTTGTGCTGAAAGTTTAAATCATCCTTATTAGTTTGTGGCATTCTTAGGAATAACATCCAATGTGTGGCAATTTTTCGCAAATACTAGTCATTCTTCCTATGATTAAGACTTGATCCTCTATGAACTCTAACAAGCTTCTCTGCTATCTTGGAGTTAAGTCAAGCCTCTTTTGATAGAGTGGATGAGGCTGTAAAGTAGACGAGTTCCTCTCAGTTGTTGAGGAAATAGCACTTTGAGAGAGCAACCAAATAGAAAGTTGTCTAATTTTTGGGGTTTTTGTTGTTGTGCATACTCTTCCACCCAAATAGGTTCCTTTGTTCCGACCTTGCATCATCTTAAGTTGCATTGGGTTTGTTCAAAGGTCTACCCAATTTGTAAATTGAAGAAATTGCTTCCGAAGGTTCATGGAATCCTCCTTATATACATATTTTTAATAACACAAAAATCTCAAATTACTGCATCATCAACGAAAGTCACTCTCCCAGGGTTATCCATAGACCTTGGGTCCAATGCATATGCTTCAATGTGTAAGGGTGTGTTCATATGATCCCACCTATCTTGAATGATTGGTCTAATCCTCACATCGTAGAGTTTCATTGTGTCATCTCTTTGACGAATCTTCCCTCTCGCTTGTACCAACATGCTATCAAATGTCTTATATATTTCTTCAAAACTAGGTGCATTTATGTTTACATAATGGAACATCTAGGCTATGGTGTCAATAGTTTGCAATGTCCCCTTTTTAGAATTAATTAATTCTGACTACCTGAAGCCTATTTTTATTATTTTCTGTAGTCTAGGGGGAAATTAAAAGAGGAAAATAAATTAATTTAAGTGTTCCAAAGATATTTTTATATTTTAATTGGAAAAATGACACTTAAATTATATTTTAATCCAAAAAACATTAATAGAATAAAGTAATAATAGAAGATTGACTTCTATTGTTGGGCGCTAGAGTTAGAATTAATAAATACATAAATAAAGGAGGCACCAAAGTTAAAGAAGGCTGCAGTGATAATGTAAACAACAAGCAAGTTTTTAATGATGATCATCACTTGATTTCCTAGAACTTAAAGATAATTTCAATCAGCTGTATTTCGAAGGAAGTGAGGCCAGTTATCGTGAGTTTGTTTCACCCTCCATGCTTGAAGGAGTTGAAGAGAAATCTGATAAAGATGGCTGCATAAAGCTAAAAGGAAATAAGATACTTAAAGGTCTAGCGAGCTTAGAAGATTTGTTTGACAAGCATGACTGGTATATCAAAGGAAAGGTGTCACAAGAGGCCCATCAATCAGCTGAACATGAAAAGATTAATATAGGGAGTGAAGAGGAGCCCAAATTTGTCAACATTGGTAAATGTTGTACTCAAGAAGAAAGAAAGAAAATGGTTGAGTTACTAAAGAAATATGCAGATGTACTGGCCTATTCATATGATGATTTGAAAACCTTCAAGCCAAGGGAAATGCAACACTATATCCCCTTAAAACCAGGTACTAAGCCATTCTGACAAAAACAGAGACAATACAATCCTAAGAAGTTGCTGAACGCTCGAATAATTTTTCCCATTCATCATTCAGCTTGGGTGGCAAATATTGTACCCGTAAGAAAGAAGAGTGGTGAAATATGCATCTACGTAGACTTTAAGAATCTCAATCAGTCTTCTCTCAAAGACAACTATCCTCTCCCCATGATGGATCAAATCTTGCAAGTTGTCACTGGCTCAGAAATGCTATCCATGCTCGATGGATTCTTAGACTATAACCAGATTGAGGTGGATGTTCAAGATCAACACAAAACAACCTTTACAACTCCTTGGGGCACCTTTGCCTATAGAAGGATGTCATTTGGTCTTGTAAATGCAGGTGCCACTTTCCAAAGAGCAATGGATATGGCTTTCGGTGAATTGAAAGGGAAGTGCATAGTGATCTATCTTAATGACTTGATTGTCTTCTCCAAGAAAAGGGAAGATCACTTTCAGCACCTAGAAGCAGTACTTCAAAGATGTAGAGACCATGGCATATCATTAAACCCGAAGAAATCCATCTTTGGCGTCATAAAAGGTAAATTGCTTGGGCACATTGTTTCGAAGGACGAAGTTAAGATTGACCCAGAACGAGTTCAAGCCATCTAGAAGATTTCCCTTCCAACAAGCAAGAAAGGTGTGCACTCTTTCTTTGGGAAAATTAATTTCCTAAGGAGGTTTATCCCCAATTTTGCATAAATGATTAGGAGTATAGCTCAAATGATGAAAGAAAAACAATCTTTTTGCTGGACTAATGAAGGAAAAGAAGCTTTTGAAAATATCAAGAAGACTATTGCCAACACTCCCGTCCTTGCTTGTCTAGACTCTGAAATAGATTTCATTATTTATTGTTATGCTTATGAGCACACCTTGGCAGCTATACTGGTGCAGAAGAACCCTAAAGGATGTGAACTGCCTATAGCCTTTATGAGTTATGTCTTGAAGGCTCATGAGTTGAAATATACACAAATGGAGAAACATGCTTTTGCAGTAGTAAAATCAGTAAAGCAGTTCCGATTCTATATCCTAAACTCTCATTCCATTGTGTTTGTGCCTGATACAACTGTCAAATCAATCCTCACACAACAAGAATTTGGGTCAACACGAGGCAATTGGGTAGCAAAAGTCCAAGAATATGACCTTGACATCAAGCCAACCAAACTTGTTTGAGGTAAAGGCCTTTGTGAATTGCTTGCCAATGGATCCAGGTATGACTCATCCAAGGAGGAAGTTGCTAGTATCCCAACTGTCCTTTTCCTCAGCTCTACAGATGAATGGTATGTAGATATTGCTCGTTTCCTCACTTATGGAGAATGCTCGGCACATTTGAGTGCCAAAGAAAAGAGGGTTGTTAAGTTACGATCTGCACAATATGTACTCTGGGACAAATCATTGTTCAAGAGGGGAATTGATGGAAGATTTCTCAGATGTGTAGATAGGGAGCAGCAGAAGAGGTTGCTTAGGGCTTTTCA
Source organism: Taxus chinensis (assembly GCA_019776745.2). NCBI lineage: Eukaryota > Viridiplantae > Streptophyta > Pinopsida > Cupressales > Taxaceae > Taxus > Taxus chinensis. The sequence continues at coordinate 329,990,317 of CM034146.1, forward strand.
TGATCAGGCATGTGGAGGCCACTTTTCTTCTTTTGTAACAGCTCATAAGATTCTCTGAGCAGGGTATTATTGGCCAACCCTCTTCAAAGATGCTACCAAATGGGTCACAAAATGTGAAGCATGTCAAACCTTTGTGGGCAGACCTAAGCTGACCACCCTACCTCTCAAACCAGTGGTAATTGAAGAGCCCTTTTAACAGTGGGGGCTAGATTTCATAGGTGCTCTTAATCCGATATCACGTCTTGACAGCCACTAACCACTTCACAAGTGGGTAGAAGCCATTCTAGTCAAAAGAATCTCTTCTGAAGTAGTGTGTGACTTCATCAAAGAAAACATTCTGGTCAAATTTGGAGTTCCAAACAAGATTGTTATAGACAATGCCCCAAATTTTTCCTCATAAGAGTTGATTGATTTTTGCTATGGCTACGGAGTCTCCCTTGCACATTCTTCTGATTATTATCCACAAGGGAACAAGCAAGCTAAATCAACTAATATAAATCTTGTGATAATTATTAAAAAGCTTGTTGACGAGTCACAGAGGATAAGATAAGATAAGATAATGTTATTAATGTCCAACACATGACCACAAAAGGAGGTCAATGGGACTGCAGAGTACAAAGCAAACAAACCCAGCAAGAGGACCCAAACGGGTCACCCGAAATACAATTAGAGGAGAGGAGGAGAAGGAAACAACAGAAGCCGAGAGACTAGAAATGAAGAAGAGAGAGATGACTGTAACTCATCTAACACTCACCAACAACATCACCTAACACTCAAGGCCGGATGGGAGTAACTCGCAATGCGCCGATGACAAGAAGCAAACACTGTGGAATGCCTAGGGAGCCGCGTCCAGGAGGAAGACGGTGCATCAAAGTAGGCCCGGTGGATCGCTGTCTATGTGGAGGGGCCCTGGGACATGCCTGAGATAGGTAGCCTCGGGTGGAAGGAACGGAGCCACAAGACTTGACGGACCTGGACTGGGGGTCTAGACACATGACCAAATGCCGCTTAGCACCCATCACCGGGGAGAGCAACGGGAAGAAGGAAGTGATCAGTCTAGTAGCCATCCGTCGGGGGTGAGGATGGAGGAGCCTGTCTCGAAGCCTGATGGCCTCCTGAAGGTAGAGAGCAAGACATCTCTGATCATAGTATCTAAAGAAAGTTGTGAAGGAAGGAAGCTCGCGGAACAGGCAATGGAATCGCCCACGAATCTTATAGTAAACAGTACATTTGAAAATGAAGTGTTCTTCGGTTTCAATGTCCTGAAGAGAGCAAAGTAGGCGAGTCTGCTCCGAGCGGTCTAAGTGATGATCGATCTCAATACGGAGTCGATGTGAGCCCACTTGAAACTGACCCAAAGAGATACGAAGGGTTTGCAATCAATGTCGGGAAGTGTAAATGGGTCTGAAAATGATCCCATCATGGATCTTGAGAAAGTGTGCCACTTAAAGCGACATCTTCGGACGCAACCCCCTCGGGGGGGTTGGTCCATGTGTGCTGGATGAACTGTCTGTAGATGCCATCTTTGATTATCCTATGAAGATCCTATTGGTTGGGTAGCAGATGGGCAGGGGCATCGAGAGAATAGCTGAAGGGTGGGAGACGGTCCATCTGGATGCCAATGGACTCGAGGCGTGAAACGCAGGCATACCAGTAGCGAGATCGTCTACTGTAATCCGAGGATGCAATAGCTTCAGAGGAGCAGTAGGCAAGATAAGTGTACCTATCCCTGTCAATAGAAGAACTAGAATACCCCCGAATACGGTGTAACAACAACACAAGACTGAAGATGGTCTCCAAGCGAAAAGGGCGAGCCCCAAACTCAACAAGGATAATGTTGTGAGGAACAAATTCTTTGCACCTGATAATACGTCTGAGCATGAGGATCTGAACGCGCTCGATAGTGGTCCAATCTGAGTCCAAAAGAGAGGGACCCCAAACTTCCGAACCATACAGAACCGTGGGCCTAACCAGGGAATTAGAGAGGGACATCTTGGAAGGAATGTCTTGAAAGTGGTGGCAGAAACACTGTCTCTCAAGAATCACCAAAGAACCATAGCCCTTATTAACCCGGGGTTAGAGAGCAGGACGAAGGCTAAAACAAGGCCCAGAGAAAAAAATCCCCAGGTAGGTATAAGAGCAAGTGATCTCAATTTCCACACCCTTAAAGAAGCGGAGGTTTGAAGTCTTCAGACAATTGAAAACCATAATTTTGGTTTTCCCAAGATTCATAGTGAGCTGTCGATGATCACAGAAAAGGGCTAAGGCATCTAGCTGCCTCTGGAGACACTCAGCAGAAGAAGCAAGGAGAACTATGTCATTTGCAAAGAGGAGGATGTAAATCAGAACCTGGTGCAGAAAGCACCCATCACCTTCTTGTATGTGATCCCTGAGAAAGTACTCAAGCTCGTTGATATAGATCCGAAATAAGGTAGGAGAGAGGGGGCAACCCTGTTTGACACCAATGGTACTCATGATGAAGTCAGACAAGCCAGTAGAAGTGCGAAGGCAGCCAAGGACCTCCTCATAAAGGCGTGTGATGCTCTATGATGCTCTCTGGGAAGACAAGATCACACCAAATAGAGTAATTGGAATGTCCCCATTTCAATTGGTATATGGGTCTGAAGCTCTGCTGCTAGCGACAGTGGAACTACTTGCATTACAGTTGATGAAAGCCATTGAGGATGAGAACTTCACTAGTGCCATGGAGAAGAGAGTAATGTACCTGTAGAAGTTGGTTGAGGAGAGATTGCAGGTGGTTAATAGGATTACTGCACACCAACAAAAAGTGAAACAACTGTTTGACAAGAAAGCCAGATATAGGGACTTCCCAGTAGGAGACATTGTCCTCTCCTCTAGGACAAAACGAGAGAGCCTCGAGGAAGCCATGGTAAGTTTGATTCACTCTGGCTTGGTCCTGTCAAAATCAGACACTTTGTTGATGAGAACTCATATTACTTAAGTTATATGGATGGGACCTCACTTCCATTGCCATATAGTGGGTAGTACTTAAAATTGTTCCAATCTTGAAGCAAGCAACAGTCTCTTGTACATAGTCTTGTAAATAGTTTTGTGTGGTTCTTGTTTTTTGGTTTGTCCTTGTGTCTTGTGTGTCTATTCTTGTGTCTTTTGTATTGTCTTGTTCTGAACTCTATTGCCCAATGGATAAAGCACTTGTCCTTCAAACCAGAAATTTTGGTGTTCTTTGTCCTGCCTTGTCTCCATAAAAGTGTCAAGTCAGTCCAATCCTCAGAAAGAGCCAATTGTTGTCACCTATCCAAAATTTGCGTAATTTTTGAAATTTTTGGTTAAAGTGACTATTTTGAACCTTTGTTTGCCTTTGTGAAGTCTTTTGAAGTGAAAATAATCTCCATACTTAGTCATTTTTGAGCATTTGAAAAATTTTGAGGTCAAATTCTTTGTATTGCGGTAATGCGGGTCCTGGAGGAACAAGTGGTACTTGTTCCCTCGAGCCTTCCGTTCCCTGCATCCCCGATTTTGCCGCAAGTCATTTAGTCGTTTGTTTTGCAGGTGTTGTGGTTCTCCGAAGTACTGTTCCACCCGTGCTTCAGTTCTTCGCAAGGGCATGTTCCCCGGACTTTTGTGACCTCCGCACTTCACATTGCAGAGATTTCGGGTTTTTCGGGAACGCTCGACCTTGTTCCTCTCGAGCTTGTGTTCCCTGCGGCCCCGTGTTCCCCGCACAATCCCTTGGCCCGCAAAGATTATTCCAAACTTTTCTAAGTGACCTTTGTATTGCGGAGCTGCAGACATTCGATGACCTTGCGACCCTTGTGCCTTTGGGCCCTTAGTTCTCCGCACGCCTGATTCATCCGCATTCCAAAGGCTTTCAGTGTATTGTGGGTAGTTCGGAGCTTCGTGTCCCTCACGACCGTTTTTCGACTAGCCTTCAGTTCTCCACACCCCGTCATATCCGCAATACAAAGTGAGAATGTTCCACAAGCTTCCCCGTTACCTGCAATGCATTAAAAGCCTCATTTTTGCACTCAACTGACTCATTTCTAAATGGGCTATTATAAAAGGTAAATGGGGTTCTCACTTTCACCTCACAGTTAAAGTACTTTACTGAGCTCTGTATCCTTCTCATTCCGTAAACCTGTTTTTAGCCGTAGCTTGGACATTCCTTGTTCAAATTCAAAAATTCAAGATGCACTGAGATATCGTGGGTAGTGCCATTATTTCCGAAGCTAAGGTAGGCCATTCTAAGCATCTCAAGACTGTAATTGTCCTACATTTCATCCATGTGCCCTATCATTCGAGTCAACTTGATAATTCATTAAATTCCTTTTTCCCCGAGCCTTTGTGCTTTTCCCAGTCACCATGAAGTACCATTACGGCGGCTAGGAGCATTTGTTTTCCCTTGAAACCTCAATACCCAACATTGGAGACAACGATGTCCGGCATATAGACTTGAATGACTTTTAAGCCCGTATTTTCACAGAAAATTCCACTTCCCTAGTCCAATGCATTAAGGATAGTGGTCTAGCACATGCAGCTGGTTTTCCCCTCTCCGTACAATGTGCAGACATAGTCGTAGCTTGTGCTTCTTGCTTTGACCCAGACACCAAAGAGATTAGGGATCCTCAGGGTCAGGTGATAGCTAAATTGGATATAAGTTGCATAAATGCTGCCTTCAAGATTCCCGTGGTTGAAGATGCTAACACTCGAACCAAGGCACAAGCTCAAGGTCTTTACGAGCAGGATAAAGAGAGGTGCAAAACAATGATAGCCAAGTCATGGCTCAAGAAACAGAAGAGAGGAGCTTTAAAGTTACCCAAAATCATGTACAAGTCAGATTTTAAGGAGTTGTCTGACATTGTCATTTTGTTGTCCAGATTGATGGGTCTCCCTATCACAAATGAATTTCAGTTTTGGATGTGCCCCTATATAAACATTATTTGTGAAGGGAAACAAAGTTTGAACTGGGGAGAAATAATCTGTGAAAACCTCAGTGAACAATTGGTCAATGTACAGCAGAGGAAAGATTTCTACATGACTTCCTATTTGATGTACACAATTGCCACATATAGGGTCTGGCTAGGGCTTTCTCCGGTAGATGATAAGAAGAATGGACCAGCATATGAGTACTACCCTCAATTGGTTTTTGAAAACAACAAACATCATTTCAGAAGGGTAAATGATGCCTTCACAATGTATATTGTCAGACTTTTGGAAGGAAACACAGCCGAGAGGATATCCTCTGAGGCCAAACAATTGATTACAACATATGGCAGTTGGTTCAATCAATTCATGAGATTTACATATATCAGATTAGCCGGATTTGAGGGTGTACCTAATAAACACCCCATGTTCTGCAATGAGAAGTTGGTTCTAGTGGAGGTTTGTAGGTAACTTAATATGTTGCACAGTAGAGACAAGAAAATCACAGGCATTCAATTCCCAATCACTTTGGGAAATTATACCTGCAGGACAACATTAGATGCTCAAAATGTAAAAAGAACCATAACTGCATTCAATTTCTACACTTTTCACAAAAGGTCCTGTTTTGACATCAAAGGCTTCATCTCTAATAAGTTAATAACCTTAGAATGGGTTTCCATCACTCACCTATCCTAGAGGACTATTGGGCAAATTGTTCAGATGATTATGAAGTGAGAAGAAGATACTATGGCCGACTTTCCTTACAACAGATCAAAGATTTTGGGATTTTCAAAGTACCTGAGGACTTGCGAGATGATGATGAAGGCTTGTATTCTCTTGAATACAATAAGACTATTCGACATATACTCCTTGTCACCATCAATTGGTTTCAAAAAGAAAAGGATGATCTTCAAGAGATTATAAGCCCAGTTATGGTGAGAACCAAGGTTTGGTTTGATAGGAAAATGAAAGCATATAGGACAGGAATGACTCAATCTTCTTCTCAAGGGGCATCATCATCTCATAAGGAAATTTCTGCCTTACATACAAAAGTATCAGATTAGCCAACTCTTTCCCCTCTGCATGTGGAATCTTCAACTAAAGTATATTCAAAGAAGGAGAAGGCTAAAAGAACTGAGAAAACAAAAGTTATAATTGAAGAAAGAGGTAAGTAGTCTTTGTCTCCAGGAGCCACAGGGAAAGTTCAAGTGATTGAACAAATTGCGGAGGAAGAAGGGAAAACCATACAAGAACATGATAAGAGCAACTGTGGAGGTGGTAGTATTGAATAGGAAGAGGGTGAAGGGGATAAAGCTGAGGTTAAAAAGCCAAATGTTGAATCAGTAAGTACCCTCTGGCCGTAGTCACCACCTAAGGAAGTGTCTTCTTCAAGCACTGGCACACCTACTTTGGAGGTTTCTGCTGTCCAAACCCTTAGTTCCTCGAATGTGCTTGCTCTGGGCCCAATTTCTGCTCCACCATCAAGTGACTCTTTCACATGGGTGCAACCCATGATTGAGAGCAAGAAAAGGAAAACATCTTCGTAGATCACTATCTGAGGATTTGATGCTGTGGCTGCCCTGCTTGGCACAACTCTAGCTCCCAAGAAGGCCAAGACTATTTCAAGTTTAGTATCTGGCTCAAAGGGCCAACAGTATCTGGAAGTTGCCAAACCAAGGACAGAAAAGGATGAGAAAGATTTGACTTTGGTTGACTTGGAGCTGACAAGAATTCCATTGGGTGAGTCCACTCTCGAGAGTGAGGTTCATAATCTAAAAGAAACAGTATCCAAAGTCATTGAAAGGGTTGAGAAGGGGAAAGAAACACAAGAACAACTTGAGGAACAAGTACATGCCCTCTCAAACTTCATCAAATCTTTCATCTCTAGTGAAAAGGTACTTGATCTTGCTCCTTTGACCTCATTGCCCCCTCCCATTGTCCTATCCGATGACGAAGTACAAGCTATAAAGGACCTTCATAAGCATGCTGCTTATGGGAAAGCTATTGAGGTTATGGTGAATGACACATTGCTATCTGGATTGAATTTCATAGAAGAAGCCTACAAAGTATATGATAGCATCTCCTTGGCTCAAAGCCAATTTGACACAATAATCAGAGGAGCTGAAAAGGAATCGAAACTTTGGCTGGAATGTGTCCAAGATCTTAGGATCATGAGTTCAACAGATGAGAAGATCCTTCTTGCTCATAAGGTTTTTGATGATCCTAAGAACAACTTTTCTAGGAAGTTGGTCGTTGCAGTTGAATGGAAAGTCAAGGTTCTTGAGGAAGCAATCACAAAACTCAAGAGCAAGTCACAGAAGGGAGAGGCCTTCAAATAAGAGATTATAACAGACCTGCTTGTTGTCAAGTGCCACATGACCAAAGACAATTCAACAGAGAAAGTTCCAATGGAAGAAGTCAAGGCAAAATTCAAGGCGTTGATCAAAGAGGACCTGCTCAAGGCTGAAACTATATTCAAAGAAAAGATGGGAGGAGATCACTGAGATGCACAATGTGGTCATGGAAGTCACCAAAGGTATGCCTACAAAATGGAGACATGGGTAAAGAGATGGAGAACACTTCGGATATCTAGAAGAATGTAATTGAAAAATGAACCATTCCAAAGGGCATGAAGATTGCTAGAGCACTTGTGAAATTAAGGAATCAGATTCTCAAAGTGAAGAATTCAGTAGCATCAATTTCAAATGTTCCTCCATCTATTTCATAGACTTTTTCTTTTAATTAATATATTTCAAATATGGCCTTATTATTGATAAAAAATTATGGTTATAATTAAGGCCAATTAAATGTTATAATACATTTGATTATGTCATAATACTTAATTAAAAGAAAGGGAAACTGAAGCAATACTGGTTGTAACCACCCTTGTGGCTATATAAGGCATTTTTGTATCATTGGAAGTTGTTGGATTTTGGTGCTTGGAATGTAGATGAACATAACTATTTTATTAATACAAAAGAATTTATTCCCTCTTCTTTCTTATGAGTTCTTCCCAGAAGAGTATTGTAATTTGCATATCTCCCCCTGATATATTGACAGGGATTTGTGTTCAATTCATTGGATGTAGTGCAAAAAACTGTGTTTGAAACATCTATGTCTTATGAGTTATTTGAGTATATTAGGTGCCAAAGTCAATTTATAATTAAATAAAGCTTTCTATAATGGGGGCACCAAGTATAGAATGGGCTGCATGAGGAACAAATCCTATTTTTAGGGCAGTAGGTGGATTATTGTGTTTAATCCTATTATCAAGATGGGGTGCCAACTTGAGGGGAATAAAGTAATTATTTTAATTGTTTTTTGGGAGCATCCATGTAAAACAGAAGGGGGCGCCCACTCTGGAAGGAGGGGAAGTTATAAAGGCAATTTTGGTGATCATTAGAAAGTCATCTTGGAAATTCATCAATTATTTTCTTTGTCTGTAAGTGGCTTCAACTTCTGCAACAACAATAGAGGACGAAATTCCTCATTTGCATATCTTTTGGTTTAGGTCTGAGGACGAACACCCTCATTTCTAAGCTTAGTTATCCCATTTAGGGATTGCAGTGGTCATTTAGGGTGCAAGTGTTCCATCAGTTCAGCTCCAAACAATTGTATCCAAACATTGGTTTTTTTATTGTAATTGGTTCGTATTCAATAAATAAAAGGTTGTTTTCACGCATTACGATTTTCTGTTTTTTTATAAAAATCAAATTGTCGCTACTGTTATAAAAGTTAATTTTTAATATTGCTGCTCTAGGGTTTTAACAAAAATATCCATATTTGTTGGAAATTATTTTCAGGGATATTAGAGCAAATTTCTTCCCAACATGTGGAAGTGAAATAAAAAAATTTGTAGTTTTGAGCTTCATGCAGGGTAGTGACAAAGAAGTTAGGTACTAGTAAAGGGAGAAAAAGAAAGCTTTAAAACAGCCAAAGGAAGGATTAAGGCAGCAAGATCCCAGGGATTGTTTTTGAGGAAAAGACGAACAATATTCTTGTCAACTTGTGAATCGGATAGAGAAGGAATCCATGACCATGTTTATTCAAGCAAAGTTCTTACAACAAGAAGAAAATATAGGTCCCATTCAAGAGGTGTTGGTAAAAATAGAAAAATAGAAACTTAAGGCCCCCAAAATCCTTGACCAGTATCAATGGATGCTTGATTATCATAAATCTGAAGTTTCCTTTGATGATTACTTAGAGTTATTTGTCAAAGCTTAAAGGAAAATGTTGTCCCTTAAACATAACTCGTCGGAAACATGCTCTAAGGAGGAACGAGCTATTCTGAAATCCCTGACGATTAGTCCTTCAAAAGAAGGCACCAATACAAAGAATGGTGAGAATAGGAGCATAAAATGGAAACCACCACCTGTTGACTGGCTCAAGCTAAAATTTGATGGCTCATCCAAAATGAGAGAGAATAAAGCAGGAGGTGGTCTTATCAGAGATCACAAAGGTTATTGTATTAAAGTTTATGCTGGTCCTCTCGGTAGTCAAATGAAAAATTATGCGGAGGCTATGGCGGTGTTTTGGGGTTTAAACATGGCAAGGGTAATACAGGCGAAGAAATTGATCATAGAAGGAGATTCATTAATGATCATTAAAGCTCTAGCTGGGAACTTTAGAGTTGGTTGGCATATAAAAAACATTATAGAGGAGACTAGGAGATTGATCGACTATATTTAGGAGGTGGAGATATGCCACATCTACAGGGAAGGAAATATGCGCGTTGACAACCTGACAAATCAAGGAAACAACATGGAAGAGAGAATGGAACGGGATGGTTATCACGTGCCCTAGAGCCATGTTACAAATCTTATTATTCATGATAAGACGGAGTAAGATTATTAGCAATAATCACAACAGATGGAGACATCATTTCCGAGGCAGGGTATGGAAGTATTATGAAAGGAATTTGACGGTGGATAGTTTTAGTTCTCTGAAAGACAGCAAAAAAGCTATTCACAAAAGCTGCTTGGAGAGTTTTCCTAAAAGTTTCTACAGGATAATGGGTTGTGATTGTGTTCGAATTGAACCAACAGCCTACTATGTCCTCAAACAGGATGCCATGCTTTGGCGATTACTCAGGCAGGGAGGCTTCTCTGTATTCATCAAAAGATTAGAAGTTAATGATCCTTTCCTAACCCTCGATTTTGGTAAAGCTTGGAATAATGGTAGAGTCCTTAGGGGTATAAAAGCATTGTTCCCGAACAGACCATTGTCTCTGCCACTGGGATGACCATGGACAAGCTTACATTGTTTAAGGATAAAAGTCACAGGAACCATGAAATTGCTACCTTTTTTCCCCCGAATGAAAGGATACATTTATTTGTGGATGGGATTGCTAGGAATTGTCTGCCTAATAGATGGGTTGATGTTTGTATGGTCGTGATGAAATACATCACTTTGCAAGGAAAGTTCAGACTTTTTTTTTTACCTATCATTTGTCCATCCTCAACTATTTGCGAAGAAACAAGGCCATGTGTCTTTCCTTCTTCCTCTTGAGATCTCTCTTTGCGTTGGTAGAGGACTTTAAAAATGATAAAATCGACACTCCCTTACATCATGGCCTTATCCTTGTTTTGTATCAAAATGGGAATTACATCATTCCTCCCATCCTCAAGCCACAAACTCCGATGATGAAACCCTGACAGCCAGAATGAGAAATCTGAAGAAGAGAGGAGATGCTTCGTGTAACAAAGAAGGCGAGGTAGCATAAGCCCTATTTAATTTGAAAAGCGGGGAGTCTTCCAAGGGGAAGAGTATTGCTGAGGACAATACCAGGGATATTAACTTGGAAGCTCGGTCGGCTAGTATAAAAGTCTCTATTGACACTCTACACAAAGTCACTAAAGAACTGGTGCAAGAAATTCAAGAGAGTCAAAAGAAGGCTGCCATTCAAGACAAAAAAATCAATGGCCTCAAAGTTGAACTCATTATGTAGGAACAAAGAGTGTCCATTATCCTTGACCAAGTTACCAGATTTCAGAATTGTGGACCCATATCCCCTAGAAAAAGGATGCGTCTTTTCTTAAGTAGTTCGGATGAGGAGGTCACAGTAACCAAGGAGGGTGACATCCAAGAGAGTTCTATAAATAGTATTAAAAAAATGTATTGTAGGTGACCTGTGCTTGGTTCCTCTTTGGGCTTTTGTCTTGGCCAAGCTTTTTTGACAAGGTCTTGCCCTAGTTCTTTTGTGGGGTGTATCGCTTGCCCTTGCTCCTTTTTGTATGGACATGTACTGTGGGTTTTTGGTCCCCTTTAAAACCAACCTATTTACCCAATAAAAAAAAGTTGGAGTTACTCAAAATGAGGAACCCAAATAAAAGAGGGTTTTGTGAATACATAAGAAGGTTGGAAGAAAAAATAACTACTAGTGCTACAAGAATTGAGAGGAAGCAACCCATGAAGGAATCCACCATACAAGAGGAAGTTGAAAAAGATGTTCCTGTTCAAGAAGCACCCATCAATCTCCCAAAAGATTGTGTTGTGTCATATGAAGGGGATTTGCAGAATAACTGTAAAAATAAAAGTGAGGAAGTCAGGGGCAAAAGGACATCACTTGTCGGATGCAACGAGCTCAAGATGAAAGAAGATGCACCAAATTATGAATGATCCTCCGAACTTCCAAATGGTAAGCCATTGATTGATTTTTCAGAGTAGCATTATAAATATGCATTGGAGGTGAACATTTTGATTAGCACTAATTTGGGAGTCTTGAGTCCCAAAGATGAAGTTGTTGAGGGAATCTCAACAATTCCTATTCCAGCACAAAAAGGTGAGCACTTTGATTATAGCCTAAGGTATAAGAATATTTCAGATTTGTTGCTCCTTTTTATGTCATTTCAAGATAGGGTGAAGGATACAACTTACAACATAAAGCATGCACCTGAGGAAAATGACTCAACAAATACTAATGTTGGCATTGAGCTTGCAAAATTTTTTAGATCAACAACTAATGATAAGCAGTTTGGGCAACAATTGGGACAACAACAATTTTTTGGACAACAACACTTTGCACAATCATTTATCCCAACACCACATAAAGCATTGAGGGTTGAGAATTGCAAATTTCGAAGGTGGATTTGGGATCCCAACTTGCAATTGCTTGAGGGCAAACAATTCTGGGAAGGGCAGATTGTAATGTCCCCTTTTTAGAATTAATTAATTTTGAATACTTGAAGCCTATTTTTATTATTTTTCGTAGGCTAAGGGGAAATTAAAAGAGGAAAATAAATTAATTTAAGTGATTCAAAGTTATTTTTATATTTTAATTGGAAAAAGAACACTTAAATTATATTTTAAACCAAAAAACATTAATAGAATAAAATAATAATAGAAGATTGACTTCTATTATTGGGCGCCAGAGTTAGAATTAATAAATAAATAAAGGGGGCGCCAAAGTTAGAGAAGGCTGCATGAGTACCAAAGTCCTACTTTTAGGATGGGAGGTGGATAAAGTGTTTTTAAATTTGTTTAATCCTATTTTTAGGATTGGGTGCCAACATGGGGGAGGAATTATATTATTTTTAATTGTTTATGGAGTGTGCATGTATTTCCAGAAGGGGCGCCCACTTTGGAGAAGGATTGAAGCTTATAAAGGCAGATTTGGGGTTTGTTGCGGGGACATCTTGGAAATTATCAACTACACATTTGTTTGCAAGTAGCTTCTGCTTCTGCATTCGTAATAGAGTACAAAAACCCTCCTTTACACAGATTTGAGGACGGAATCCCTCATATCTCGGTTAATTCCATTTAGTGGTTGCAAGGACAATTCAGGGCACAAGTGTTCCGCCAGTTCAACTCCAAGATGATTGTATTCAAACTCTGGTATTTTTATTGTAAGCTGGTTTGTAATCAATAAATAAAGGACTGTTTCGACGCTTTATGGTTTGCTGTTTTTTTAAAAAAAATCAGATTATATTTGTTGTTATTAAAGTTAGTTTTTAATACTACTGCCCTAGGGGTTGACAAAAATATCCAGGTTTGTTAGAAGGTTTTTACAGGGATATTACATAGTTGGGACTCCATATCTACAATCTTCCCATCAATCATCATCCGACAAATGAGCCTTCACTTTTTTTTCCACTTGGACAACTCACTACTCTCAACCATAATTTGCGAAGGACATTGCAACTCATGCATCCTTTCCATTGAAAGGAATCAACAGCATGCCTAGTATTAGTGGGCTTGAGGTAAGATTTTGATATACTTCAATTTTAAAAATCTTCCCATCAATCATCATCCGACAATTGAGCCTTCACTTTTTTTTCCCCCTTGCCGGACTTGGACTTGCCCCACTTGGATTACTCACTACTCTCGAGTCTCAACCATAATTTGCTGAGGACATTGCAACTCATGCATCCTTTCCAATGAAAGGAATTAATTGCATGCCTAGTATTAGTGGGCTTGAGGTAAGATTTTGATATACTTCAATTTAAAAATGTTTTATTGTATATTTCTATATTAATCAGGATTTTATTTTATTTTATCATTGACCATGTTGAGTTTCCCATTGTAGGGGAGATGAGCCCCTCAATTTTGGGGGTGAGTTTCCTTGAAACGAGAATGTGAAAAGTCTCCCTGGAGGATAGGGGACCAGTTCTATAGGTGTTCCGTTTTTTGGAGATATCAGGGGGCTGTGAGAAAAGTTACCCACGAGTTGACTAAATTCTCAGAATGAGGGCCACCTCTCCCCTAGAAATGGGTTCCTTAGTAACATTGTATATTGAGCTTGTTCATATGCTTTATTTATATTTTTCAGTTTGAAGAGTAGAATTTGCCTTCTCAGCATCAATCTGTCATCAACAGGGTTGAGTCCGTTGACTATACACTATTGACTCCACCTTGAAGGGTGGTTATGGAGCTGCTCTACTTGAGCTCTCTCCTCCAGCTTGTTTCATTGTAGGGCCTTTCTCATTCACTTCTTCCTCTTTAGTTTCGTCCTTCTTACCTTTTTGGTCTAATGTTTGTAGAGGCTTGCCAAAATTCTTCGTAAGAGCAGCAATCAATTTGTCAATGGAGTTCATAAGACCAAAATGGGAAGAAGGATGCAATGGTGGAAATTGTAGCTTCCAAACTCCGACTCTTTGTACTGCGATTCCATGGCTGTGACTTGAGCTTTCCACCTCCCAGATTCAATTTCAGGTTTGCTTAGCCTTCATCATGGTCTTTCTCTTGCTGGGTTAATAGCATAAACTTCTACTATTCTCCCACAAAGCCAAGAACAATGCTGTGATACTGAATTTGATTGGCAGGTAATCTGCGCAATCTATGATTATTGCAAAACATGAAATCAGATTTCACGCCTATAATGCTGTTTCCAATGCTATGTTACAAGAGTAAAACAAAATTTAACTAGAAGAAACAATTTCACTTCTGTACATTTCTATGGAATTTGCTATGCAGTCCTTCTGATTGAGTGCTCAATTTTGAGCAGGAACAACAGAAATCACATGTTTTTGCTTCGTGAAGCCGCGCTAGAGATAAATTGTACATCTTGATAAACTGTAAATATTTCATTTAAACAAATTTACCTCATATAAAAATGAACAATAACATGCTTTCTATTAGCAAGGAAATAGTGTTGTGTATTAGAACTTGTGGAAGAACATGTAAATCCATCAGTAAGAGAGAATATCAAGTTAAATTAGAAAGGTAAGGGAACATCCCATCATAATCTCCTAAGCAACTGGCTTAACAGAGGCAACCCCCCACTGAAGAAAGAACAGGTTGGCATGAGATTCCAGAGAGTCATGTCAACTCTCACGAAAGACATGCTGGCAAATTTGATGCCCTAATAGGAGTATTCCTAGGATATTTAACGAAGCACAAAATCAGCACTAATAATGTAAAATTTTAAGCACAGACTTATTTTGAACGATCATTTAATCTTTAATTTCTTTCTTGAGCAGTGTGCATTAGGCAGCAGGTTTAATCCATTCACAACACGATTTCTTTGGTAGCTTGTTTAACCATTACGATTGATATTACATTCCTTTTGTGTTACAACTTATAACCATAGTTGCCAGATCCTGTTCTATCCAGATTTTATGGATGGACCGATATTCCAATCTGGTCCAGACTGTTTTTATTTAACATAAAAGAAAGTCAACATTACATCTCAAAAACTCACATTCACATCTCATTGTTCTCATTTTGTTGGAAACAAACTTCAAAATTATTACCACCCCTTCAGTAACTGTTGGCTGGATCCTTGCACCATGTATTACAGGACTATTGGATGAATGCTCATGTACTAAATCTTTCCACCATCTCTTGAGGAACTGTCGGCTGGATCCTTGCACCATGTATTACAGGACTATTGGATGAATGCTCTCACGTACTAAATCTTGCTCCCATCCCTTGAGGAACTGTTGGCTGGTTCTCACACCATGTATTACAGGACTATTGGATGAATGCTCATGTATTGCGGCTGCAGTCCCCTACAGGAATTTGGGAAAAATGGTTTATCCATAATTGCTGCACTCTTGCAGCACCGGTGACTAATTAGTTTGTTCGTCGCTACTATCATCCCTTACAAGCTTGTTGGCTAAAGATACATTTATTCACCGACTGAACCATCTCCTTGGGATTGTAAGCTAAAATTTTTAATCAATACTGCCACCGTTCCTTACAGGGATGTTGGAAAAAATAAGTGTCATAACGATCACCATTCCTCTAAGGTACAAAATATAAAATGCATAAAATAGAGAAACACATGAGATAGGACTTGTGCAAGTATGTAATGAGTTGTGAGACAACTCTTATAGGTGTGTGTGTGTTGTATGTGAGTTGTGATAGCAACTCACAATTAGATAGGGATAAGTGTGAGAGTTTATACGGATTTGATAAGGCATGACTCCTTGTTTGCTAGGAGATCTCCTAGCCTATATGTATTTGTAATTCTTGTTGAATAAAATCAATCCGAGTTTTATGAGTATTATGTATATTCTCTCTGACCAACGCTCACATTTGGTATCAGAGCAGGTTAAGGCCTGTGAGAGCTGAGTTATTCAATAATAGTTTATTGATTTTTGAAGGGTCGTCTCCTAATTAATGACTGCTCCTACTAATGTGAGAAATTAATCTGTGAGGAAATCCATACAACTAGGTGTAATCTGGTATATGATCTCCTCTACTGTAGTTCTACACGTGCATATGGGACTGAAAGAATCTTCTTGATTGTGATACTTGTCTGCATATTCTGATTGCTGCTGCGAGTCTACAACTTGTCTAACACCCTTCGTGCATCGTTTGTGTGCATCACCATCTGTGGTACCATCGTGCTCTAAAAGCTTCTGCTTACTATCTGATCTGATATATCTGCAGAATCTCTGGTTGATAATACGCCTTGCTTCGCTGATTCTATGGCAGCCAACCTGTTCAAAAAGTTACTTGCATCTAAATATCTATTACATCTTGGGTTTATGCGCCCATCTTGACTCACTTGCAGATCCACAACTTTGAATCATTTTATCATGTCGACTGCAATTCTCTTAAGTGTCAATGCTCACACCATCATGCTCCTACGCCTCCGTTTCTGATCATCTTGTGTATGCGATTGATTTGATTCTAGTCTCGGCCCTGTGTGTGTTAACCGTGGGTTATTTTGTAGTCCTCTACCTGCTCATCTTTTCAATCCATTGTTGAGGGGAGAGCTGCAAACAAGTGTAGGAAATTGTGCAGCAAGGTTACAGCATTATAAGCATTGAATCTTTTGTGAGAAGAATTCTAAAAGAAATTGAATATTTAGTATAGTATTTTTTGAAGTTATAGAGATCTGTCATCCCGTAATTGTTTTAGACAAAGTGTTTTAAACTGAAAAGTTGTGTTTCGTCCCCTAAGCTAGTTTTAAAACAGAAAGGAAAAAAAGAAAGAAAAAAATAATAGTCAAAAAAGCTAGACGTCATTCTTTTCAATAAAACTCATATGCTTGAGTATTTTAAAAATGTGCTGTTTAAGTCTTTTTAGGGTGCTTTAAGTTAAAAGTTATTTGTTTCAAGTCTTTTTAGTAGTGATTAAGTGTCATTAAGTCCATAGGCTTAATATGTAAGTTTACAATTTGTTATTTAAACCAAAACAACATTTTAACTTTTAAGCTAATAGTTTGTTTTTCGAAGTGGCATTAGTCATTAGCCTAGAGACCAAATAAATCGCATATATGTTGTCAAATGTCAAATTCTCTTTGTGATGGACGTAATATCCGCTGAATCAGACATCCAATTTGAAATGAGTATGTCAGTCATGTGCGGGGATTTGTTATAAAAACAACATGCAATTGAGCTTTAAGAGCAATCTTGCTGAGAGAGCAATAGTCCATTGGACTTCGAAGGCAACCGAGGAAGGAGGCTAAACAACGGCTTCAAGTTTGCCTCTAGCGAAGGGATTGCAGATTACAGTGTTTGCACTATTTTTTTAATTTCCGTTCACATGTACGGCGTATCAAAAATAAAGTGGACGTCCATACCCTTGTTGCTAACTATGTCACAAGGTTCTCCGAATTTTATTCAAAAGTTCGAATTTTTCTGAACTTTATTGTTGTTGAACATGAAATCGAACTTTATCCATTGTTTTTTTATGCGAAGTTTTTGACACAATTTTGCATAATTTTACAAATGTGTTATATTAAAAATGATAGAAAAAAAATGTTCGAACTTGCATATGTTTTTTCTCAAACTTTATCCGTTTGCGAACTTGAACTGAATTTATCCCGTTGAACATAAAAATGAACTCGAACCTTGTGACTTAGGTTGCTACACCAAAGTGGATTCTTGATCAAAGTTTGTTGGTTCGGTTGATGTGTTCCTGTGGATTGGTTGATGGGTCCCGGTCAATGGACAATGTATTCCCGACCATCAAATATGGTTGATGTATTCCCATGGATTGGTTGATGGGTCCTAATTTATGGTTGATGTGATTCTACTCATCAGAATATGTGTAAAGAAAGTGCTTGCTTCAATTCTCAAGTGGTATTTCCTTTCCCTATGTTCACTGTAAGGGAGGAATGTTGGATATAAGTGCTTCATAGAAAATAATATTAATGTGAAGTGTGTGCAAGTATGTAATACGTTGTGAGACAACTCATTATAGAATCATAGATGTGTGTGTGTGTGTGTGTGTGTGTGTGTGTGCACGTGCGCGTGCGTGTTGTGATAACAACTCAATATTAGATAGGGATAAGTGTGAGAGTTTATAGGGATTTGATAAGGCATGACTTCTTGCTTATAGGAGATCTCCTAGCGCACGCGCACACACACACACACATATATATGTAATTCTTGTTGAATACAATTAATTTGAGTTTTATGAGTTTTGTATATTCTCTCTAAAATGTTAACAGGAGCTACCAATTTAGAAAAACATAACTTTAAGGAAAATAACGATATCTTACAGGAACAACTCAACAAGGTTGAACAGATGGAAGTTGTTAACCAGGCCCTCCACACATAAGTTTGTGTTCTCGCCAACTGGGTTACAGTTGTGGAATCTGAAAACACTATTGAAAGAACAAATCTCTAGCAAGGCAAGCACGCTCTACTCTCCCCATGACACCATGCAAGTAGAGATCCATGATCTAAAAAATATGCATGAGGCAACCAAAATACAAGCTTCTTTCAAACAAGAAATTGAATCACATATTTAGTTATGGGTGAAGGTGGTTAAAGGGACCATCCCCCACCTATGGCGGCAGTTGAGGAGGTCGTCACGCCAAACTCGTAGAGGAACGAACTAGGCGTGAGCGTGAGCTGAATCTCAAAGTAAAGGGCCTTCCTTTATTCCAATGGTCACAGGGTTATTTCATCAGAGATACTTTGGGTATCCAAGATATTCACCTAGAGCATGCCTGGCTTGGGTATGAGTTGACCCTCTTCCGTTGGTTCAAGTCAACAACAGATAGGCAGAAGGCTCTTAGGGCCAAGAGGTTGTTATTTTCCCTCCCTAATAAGATCTTCCTTGATGAGGATCTTACCAAGTCACAAGCAGCCGAACTTAAACACTCCAGAGAACTAGTTATGGCAGCTTGGAAAGCGGGAAAGTGGGCAATTATCAGAAACCTCCGGGCGGTAATTAAAGACACTTTCCCTCTTGGATGGGAACCTTGTCCTGGGTCTTCTAAATGACGGGCCACAAAGGGGGTACAGTTGGGCAAGGGCATGAATATTAGATGTTGGAATGAGAATGGCTCCTTTTGGTCATCACCGGGTCTTATTCTTGATGCTCTTAGTTCCACATACATCCTCTGCATCACAAAGACTCTCGAGATTCCAGTGCGGCCTCTTCCTGAAATCACGAGCTATCATTGGTACTCTGCGCACAGACAAGAGACTAGGAATTCAGGTGGCGTCAGAAGCTTTGAAGGGGTGGCTTGCTTGTACAGAGTTCGTTCCGGAGCAGGACCTCTTTGGTTGCTAGAGATGAGTTTGTTAGGTTCTTGTGGGTTCGTATTCAGGGTGTGGGTCCCCACTGTAGGGATATCTACATTGCAATGATATACTTCCCTCCGACATACTTCCTTTATGACATTCATAATGGTCTCGATGGGGATCCCTTTACCGACTTGTATGACAGTATTGCCCAGTACCTAGTGGTCAAAGAAGTCATCCTTTTGGGTGATTTCAATGCACACACTAGAACAGTCCAGGTTCCTATCCATAACCGCGTGGAGAATATGTTCTGCATTCGCATAGTTGATCCAGAGATAGTGGTCATGCACAAGACTTCAGAGGATGATTCAAGGTCTCTCATTGCTTATGGCCAGCACCTCCTGCAGCTTAGAGAATCACATGAGCTAATTATCCTCAATAGGATTACTTGCTTTCCTGATTCGCATCTCTTCACTTTTCGACTGCATGGTGGTGGTGCAATTGTGGTGGATTATGTCCTTTCCAGCCAGAGCTCCTTGTCATTGATCAACCACTTCTCTATTTCTTCCATTCCCCTTACTGATCATGCTCTTCTCTTTGTGTCCCTTCGTGTTGACATTCCCCCCCTCCCGTCATCGCTCCCCCCTTCATGGCCTCCCTCGTACCACTTTTCATTTTGACGAAGGGGATCTTGATACCTTTTCCTCCAACCTTTGGCAACTTCTCCACCCTGAGTCCCAGTTCTTTTCTATGGATAATGTTGCTACCAAATAAACCCTCCTTTCCTCCATCATCTTGGAGGCCTCCCTCATGTCCGTTCCTAGTTCCACCCGACTTTCCTTTGCCTCCCACCAATGGAAACTTGTCCTATGAACAAATGGTATGATGACAAGTGCAAAATCTTCCATAGACAGTTACAACATGCCTTTAACCAGGCCCATCCCTCTTATCCTACCTTGAAAGCCTCCTAACGTTGTCTCCTTCATTGAAAAAAATGCCTCTTCATCTCCCAACGTAGACGAACTTTATATGAGTCTCTTCAACACTCTCCTAAGCATTTCTGACGCACCATTTTCTCCCGCCATTCATCTCTTCCCTTTGAGCTTAATCCCCATTCTATGTTCTCGCACACCTCCATTCTTTATGATATTCCCGAACAACCACATATCCAGGCTGACAACCCACCTTCCTTGTGCCACCTTTTCACCTACACTACAATCAAATAGGCAATCAGGGTGATGAACTATAACATGGTAGCGGATGAGGAGGGATTCCAAGCAGAATTCTTCAAACTTGGTCAAGGGGTTCTTTGTAGTTATTTGACTGACCTCTTCAATCACGTGGTTTGCTCGGGTTTTCCGCTATCTTGTTCATGTCATATCATTCATTTGATTCACAAATCGGGTCCTAACTTTGACCCCAACAACTACATGACCATTATGGTTGGTCATACATTCTCCAAACTTTATGCTACAATATTACATATGTTGTTATTTGAGTAGTTAGAGTGTAGGAACCTTAGAGCCAAGGGGGCAAGCTGGTTTTCGTCCTGATCACCAAACTAGTGACCATATCTTCACTCTCCGGGCCATCATTGAGGAGGCACGTCATCGTTCGTCAAAGGTCTATTATTCCTTTGTGGATTTTTGGAAAGCCTTTGACTCAGTTCCACGTGATGCACTTTTTTAGAGACTTCGCGACATTGGCATTTCTGAGACCCTTCTCACGGTCATCATGCGCATGTACTACGAGATTGTTTTGGATTGCCTCCGCACCTCCAAGGGAGAGTCAAAGTTCATCAGGAGTATCATTGGGGTTAAGAAGGGGTGCCCCTATCCCCAACTTTGTTTGGGATATACATTGACGAGCTAGAGTCTTTTCTCCATGAGCATATTCAAGATAATGATGTGTGCCTTCTGCACCAAGTTTTGATATGCATTCTTTTGTTTTCAGATGATGTGGTTCTCCTAGCTTCTTCTCCTAAGGGCTTACAAATATAGCTAGATGCCTTAGCCTTGTTTTGGATCTTTTGCAGTTAACAGTGGACCCGGGTAAAACCAAGGTTATGATCTTCAATGGTTTGAAGACCTCACATCTCCACTTCTTCTTTAGGAGTGAGGAGATTGAGATCACCAACTCTTATACCTACTTGGGGATTATGTTCTCTTTCCCTCCTTTCAGTTTGAGATAGGCCCTCCAGCCTCGTGTCAATAAGGGCTATGGATCTTTAGTTCTTCTAAAGAGTGCTTCTGCCATCACTTTCAAGACATCTGCTCCAAAATGTCCCTCATGGACTCCCTCATCAGACCCACGATTCTCTATGGTTCTATTACTTGGGGACCCTCTTTGCTGGGTACTGATTGGGCCTTCGTCGAGAGGGTCCAGACACTTCTCCTTAGCTGTTTCATCAGGTGTAAGCAAATTGTACCCCGACTCATTATTTTAGCGGAGTTTGGAGCCCATCCTTTTAGATTGGAGACCATATTTGACTTGGTTCTTTCTTGCACCGCATTCGGGGCTTCGCATACATTGCCAAGGGGCAGGATAGGTACCCGTACTTGGCATACTATTCATTAGGGGCTATTTCTCTTTCAGACTCCCCACGTTGGGGTCACGGTTGGTATGCTGAGGTCTTCGAACTTTTGGGGGCAGTTGGTATTCAGATGGACCATCTTCCACCTTTTCGGTACTCCCTGGACGCACCGAGCCACCTTTTACCTACTAAATAGGAGATGAACATGATCATCAGAGAGGATATTTACAAGCAGTTCATCTGTACCACTTGGATAAATCCTCAGGGGGGTTTACGTCCCAAGATGGCCTTTTACACTAAGCATTTCTTGGAGTTGAGGGAGGGTCTCATTATCCGTCCTCAGTACTCCCTTCGGCACTGGATGCATGCCCTTCGCATCCCCCTTGGTCAATTCATGGTTGGTTCTCATAGACTCCGTTGTGAGACGAATCACCACCTTGATCATTTGGACATGATTTGCTAGCAGTGTACTGTCCAGGAGACCGAGACAGAAACACACTTCATCTTTGGGTGCCTCATTTACTACAAGATCAGAGGGAGGTTCCATTGTTTATTTAGGAGGACGCATGATCTTTCCGACTTTTTCAGGTTTGAGGATCAAAGGTGCCTGGCTTTATACTTACAAGAGGCTTTGAAGATTCATGAGCACACTCTTCAGCCGCATCCTAGACTGGACTCTACCCAGTGGATCACTTTCTTCTTCATAGTGTTACCTTCGGAGAGAGGCACTAAGTGCCTTTGTGAGATCGACCCCACTTCTTCCTCTAGTTTGGTTTGTCCCATGGAAACCATCCATGGTTCCCCGAGCCATCACAAGAATGCCCGTACTAGGTCTAGCCTCGAGAGACAGACTAGATCCACCAGACATCAAAGGGATTGTACTGTGTCTAGACAGAGGCATAGTAGACATACTCTCTCTTCGGCGGGTCGATATTCTTTTCTCAACTTTTTCTAGTCAACCTCAAATGTTAAGAGAGATGGATCTACCATTCCTTGACAGGCTTACCTCATTTCTTATCCTTGGTTGTCTTTCCACCTTTCTTCCTCTCACTTGTATTTCCACCCCCATTCTGGGTGTGTGTGATTTCTCCTTCGGGATGGCCACCTCTTTTGGCTTTTGTACTTGTCTTTCTCAGGGACTCTTTGGTTTTCTCGCATTGTATCAGTACTTGTTGTTTTTTGCAGTCCCTTTGACCTACTTTTGTGGTCATTAATATATTTATCTTATCTCTAGCCAAGGCTCAAAGTGCGATCCTTAAGTCTTCTTATACTATTGGCCAAGTTCTCAATCTTCTCCTCGATACTTTGTGGGAGTCCCATCTCCAAGGTATCCATTGTTTACATGTCAGATGGTGTTGATGAACCGGGGATTTAAAACCTTAATTGGGAAAGAGGAATCTCCTTGCTTGTTTGTTTGTGAGATGAAGGAAACATAGCTTTGCCCATAAATTTTTTCTGAAATGGGGTACTTAAGTTCACAACAAGAGGGTCGATGCCAATTGAATCAAGTTTAGGGGAGTTGGCGCTTCAATTTTTTGCATTTCAGCTTCTACTTGCTACTTTTGTTGGGTTTCTACCCTTCATTAGCTGGTGCATCACATTTGTTCTCTTCACCTTCTTGTGCAGGCTCCAGTTGGCTATCTTCCCCTCCCGAGCCTTCTTTCTTTATTCGGTTTTGCATATAAGCTTTTTTTGACCGAGAGTGAGTATGTGCTTAAGGATGCATCTTTACCTGTCTATTGATTTATTTTCTCATAGGGAGATTGACGCTTCTCTGGATCTCCACTAGTAATGTTTTCCTCTCGCTCATCTAATAAAGACACTCTCTTTGTCAGGGAGCATCTCTGGTCGCAATAGAAGGAGCTTTTCCTCATAGTGTGGTCTTCGGCTTTTATAATCCTTTCTCTTGCTCTGTCCTTTTTGTCGTTTTCGGATGTGATCCTCTTTTCTCGACCTGCTCCAGTGGTAAGCTGTATGATCTTTTGGCGCATTGCCCTTGTCTTTTGTGTGAACTAGCCATATCTTCGCCTTCTTGTTTGGTTTAGGCTCCCCATGTCTAATTGTTAGCGTCACATATTCCTTTACCAATCATGGGTTGATGGGCTTATCAAAGGCTCTTGGTGCCTTCTTTAACAACACAAAAAATCTTTGCCATGGTTGGCACGAAGTTGGTCGCCAAGGCCATCCCACTTCAACATCTTTTGGTGTCAATGCAAATGGATGTGACATGGGGTTCAATATAAAAGAACAACCTTGGGTGAAAATATTTGACTATATCAAGGCCGATCCACCAGTCATCACTAACATGTCTTATAAATTTCTGTTACATGGCAACCCTCATGGGATTTACTTTTGGTGTTGTGGTGTTATACACTGTCAAAATTTCCAAGCCAAAATATTTGTGCCAACTCCACACTTACTGTACTTTTCTCTGGCCTTCCATACGTTGTTAGCATGGGAAGGATCAATAAGGAGCTACACCGAAACTCCCTTACAGGTTGTTGATGTACTCCCTATATTGGCATTCACCTCCTTTGCCAAGTATGCAGGGTAGTTATAAGAAATTCCCAACGTGATCATATCAGCTTGAAAGACCACTTTGTTGATTGTTCTTTCACAGTTCTACCCTCTCAAGAATCTAGTGGCTAACAACCTAGTGGCAATGCGCGCTTCAGAGAAAGAAAGGCATGTGACCATCTCCTCCCTGCATTACAATCAATTGATTGCAGAAATCTTGTTGCTTGTTATTCTCAACATTTTTGAAAGGTCTTCCCTATCATTGGGCATTGCCATCAACTTTGCGAGGAGCATTGTGTTTGGCACAATTCTTGTGGGAAGCAAGTTAGAGAACTCTTTGGTACAAAACTCTTTGGTGTTGTACTGGGGATAATTTGTTTTGATTTCTTTGAGCGAACAATGTTTGAATAGTTGAACCAACATTTATTCCTTTGCTCACGGACACATCAACTTCCTCCCTCATATCAGTTCTAATGACCTCTCTTCACTTTCGTGCTTGGGGGCCGTGTTCTCTCGACATGCACTTATGCTTATGTGTTGCTTTCTTTTGGAATGTCCCATCACATTTTGGTACCCTCAGTAGCAACATCTTATATTGTTGCTTGGTTACCATCACATGATCCTTTCTCTTCCCTGCTATGTATTACATCTTTCTTCAATTTAGGACTTGTGTCAAGTTATTTTGGAGCTCTTTCTTTCTGTCTTGCATTATTTCCCATGGCTCTTTGGCTATAATTTTCCTCCATATGACATGTACTCTCTTGGCTTCTAGTTCTTTAAAGGCTTGCCACTATTCGGCTTTGTGAATCCTTATGTTCAACTTCTTAAGCTTTACTAACAAATTAGTTGCCAAGCTCTATTTTGTAACTTTTTAAAAAGTGATAATATTCTCTAGTTAATGCTCATACGGATCCTCATAAATGCTTTGGAAGGGTAGGTATGTATTTCACCCTTGTACTCATCCATGTTATCACTGTTGTTGCCAATGGTAATCCTCTTTGGCATTGCATTTTTCCTAGGCATCTCTTGTGCTTTGGCTTCAACAGAGAACCGATCCATCCCCTTTGTTTTCTTGTGCACACATGATTTTACTTTTCTCTTCTTCATGGTTCCTCTTGTGTGAAACTTTCAACCGTTGCTCTAGTGCAAGATTCAAATTTATTGCCAAGTCCTTCATCTTCTCTATAGTGCTATACCTCATGCTTTCGTGCTTAATCCACTTACCATTTATTTGTTGGCATCTTTACATGTCCATAATCCTCCATTCAATGTTTTATCTCTCTCCGTGCTCATCTTATCCAAATATTTCTGACTTATCTCTCCTTCAGACATCCTTATCTACAAAATATCTATAAGAAAGACATTTCACCGCATCTAGTCCCACTATTACTTCTATTTGATCATCATACCTTATTTGTTTGCTACTTCTTTCACTAGTTCCTTTGCACAAAACCTTCCCAAGGCTTGATAGACTTGAGCCAAGTAATGTGCATTGTGTTCAACATCTAAGGCATTCTATGTTCATAGATAGTGTTGCATCTTGCTTTCTCAACATCCTATTTGGGTCACATCTTGCTATATGCCTTGTCTTTGCCTCTCTTTTTGGTACAACCAAAGCCTTCTCTTGATCATTTGGGAGGATTCTATTGTTGGCTCACTCGCCTCCCTTGGCTTTCTACTACAAACACTTTTTTCTCTGGTGCTATATCAGAGATATCCTTGAATTTTCTCTTCTCGGTGCTTTTATGTTGGGGGTGTCTATAAGGAGCCAATCAATACTGCTATGGCTACTTAGGGCATCTGATCCATAGGGATCCTAAGCAGCACCACATCAAATGAACACACCAGAAGAAAGAAGTGAAGAAAACAGAGAAAAGAGCAAGAAGGCAGAAAATGGTTGCAAAGCTGCTGCCTACATAAGTCAGTGGTTTACGCAAGCCGCTGTGATGGTTTTGTTACGGCGTTGCTGGTGCTGCCAAGGGGTAGGCAAAGCGTCTGAGGCACCAAAAGAACCCTGTCTCTTCCTTTGCCTGACTCTTTGGATTCTCCAGTGCATAGAAGGACATTTGAAGGATGTTATAAGTAGGAAGGAGTTGGAAACATCACAGTGAGTAGGAGAGCATTTGGTTGTGTAGTTGTTTGTAGAAGCAAAGTGTAGAGCAAAACAATTGCAAGAAATCTTATGAGTTGAACAACATTGCTATATTCTATTCCAAATCTTGATTCTATCTGTATTTTCTTTCTTTGGCCAATAAGAATCAGGGAAGAAAGAGTATTAGCCCTTCCCTATTAGTTTTTCCCTTATCTTGAGGGTTTTTTAGGAATCATATCTTGTGTCATAGTCTGAATGCTATTTTATAGGATAGTTTGTGTTTAATGCAGTTCATAATATTGTTTTGCAAACAATTCGAGCACTAGTAATATATCATTCACTAAGAGTAATTTATCATTATTCATTGCATAAGTTGAAGTAGGACAAAATTGCTGTGATTTTGTGAGTTCTAAGTAGAGTTTACAAATCATTTTGGTATCAAAGCTGGCTTAAGAGGGTGTTTATAGTACTGTAAAAACTGCAATAGAATGTGGTTGCGGAAAGAAAGAACAGGTCCATAGTGGAGACTGTGAAGTCTATGGTTCATGACTTAGATTTGCACATGTTTCTTTGGGAAGAAGCTTGTGGTGCTGTAGTCTACATACTGAATAGGTATCTTCGCAAAATGTTGAAGGATTTATAGGGGAGAACTAGATGTTCCTCATATCAAAGTGTTTGGGAGTCCATCTTTCATTTATGTTCCAAAGGAGAAGAGGGTGAAGGTTGAATCCTCTAGTGGGCATTCTAATTAGCTATAATGAGACCTCTAAGGCTTATAAGATCAATGTTCCATCTTAGAGGAAGATAGTAGTGATTCGGGATGTGAAGGTTGATGAGGATGCATTGTCTTACAGGTCTTAGGAGCTTCCAACAACAATTTAGGAGACAACATTTGCTACCCCAAGTGATGATCTACTGGCTTTAAGGAGTACTGATTCAAATCAAGAAGGTTCTAGTATAGGTACAAAGGCAACTTTACCCCCGCCCCGCCCCCCCCCCCCCCCCCACCCCCCCCCCCTCCCCCCGCATAGCCAAGAAGCCGAAATGGCTTCAACAGACAATCGAAGGTAGAGGAGCAAGTTGGTTCTTCAAAAACTTCTTTTTGGGTAAGTCATCCTCTGAAGAAGTTTCTTGGTCACGTTGCGCCAATTTCCTCCATCATTGATGTAGAGTCTTCCAATTATGAGGAGGCAATATGTCAACAGGAATGGCATGATGCCATGTTGGTGGACTACAATTCCAACATGAAGAATGATGTGTGGGAGATATTGCCAAGACTAGTGAAGAAATCAATACTGGATTTTAGGTGGTTGTACAAGGTGAAGCAAGCAGCTGATGATAACATAGAGAAGCACAAGGCTGAGTTTGTAGCTCGAGTAATCTCTTTGAGGGAGGGAGTTGACTATGAGGAGACCTTTGCTCCAGTATCCAAGTATACTTTTATTAGGACATTTATATCTTTAGCAACTATTTTTTTTGTTAGTTATATCAGATGAATGTTAAGACAACGTTTTTGAATGGCTTGATTGATGAATAAGTACTTAGTACACTTAATCAGTTGAAAAGATTTGGGTGCATGGGCAAGAGACCCATGTGTGCAGGTTGAAGAAAGCTCTTTACAGGATGAAGCACACCCCATGCTTAGTACTTTAGGATTGATGAGTACCAGTTAGGTTTGGGCTGCACCAAAGCAACTACAAATCCCAATTTGTATTATTTATTAGATGGATCTGATTTGTCGGTTTTGGACCTGTATGTCGATGAGCTAATACTTATAGGGAGTTCAAAAAAGCTCATTGTAGGGTGCAAGGAAGAGTTGATCAAAAAATTTGACATGGACATTGGAATGATGCGCTTTCTTTGGATTTGAGGTGTGGCAAATGACAACTAAGGTTTTCCTTGGGTAGGGAAAATACACAGTTGATATTTTGAAGAGGTTCCAAATGATGAATTGTAAGCCCATCGCCACTCCTATGATACTGAATTTGATATTTTGTTAAAAGTAAACCAAATATATGTTTTGCAGTGAACACTTTGAGCCAATTCATGGTTGAGCTGAGGCGGTTTCATTGGGTTGCCACAAAGCATGTGCTCAAAGAAGGGCACCATAGTTTTTGGTTTGAGATATGCAAAGGATGATGAGTTGATGTTTCATGGATTGTTTGATTCTGATTGGGTGGGGGATGCAAGTGACAGAAAGAGTACTTCAGGATGTTGCTTCAACTTGGGTTCAATTGTTGAACTAGAAAGCAAACTTTAGTGGCATTGAGTTCAACAAAGGCAATGTTCATGGCAATGAGCACTATAGTTGTGAAGCCATCTTGGCTTTGCAAGTTGATTACAAAGTTGACAGGTGGGAAAATAGAGCCTACAATCATTTACTATGACAATTAGAGATGTATCAAACTCTCTAAGATTCCAGTAATACATGACTTCAAACATCACTTTCTCAGAGTTAAGATTCTAGAAAGGAGTTGTGTCTCTAGATTGTGTTCCAACAAATCAATCGTTCAAGGCCCTGAGCAAATGGAGAAGCCCTATAGAGCTGTGAGGAATAAGTTGCAGACATTCTGACGAAGCCCTCTAGCTAAGAGGAAGTTTGACATGTTTCAAAAGAGACTAAGATTGGTGGAAAACATATTCTTCAATAAGAGTGAGTGTTAGATTATGATACTTCAAAATGCGTCCTCTAGTAGGGCATTCGTGTGGAATGTGGGTGCACTTCAGCAGAGTGTACAGTCATAGAGAAAGATTGGTGGAAAACATATTCTTGGTTGTCCAGATCTAGCAATTTCTTTTATGTAGTTTGTAAATATTGAATGTCTAGTTAAGGGGTACAAATCCCTAGGATAAAATTAGGTTGAGGTTGATTTAATTTTGGAATGGATCCAATTTTAGGATCCATGCTATTTAAGGGTCTCTTCTTAAGCTATATAAGAAGGCCGGGCAAAGGTGTTTTTTTATTCAGTTTTTCATTCTGTGTGTGGCTGTGAATCAAAACTTGGCAAAATTTAGCGATAATTTGTGAGTACTTGCGAGTTAAAGAGTAAGATGATAAATTGCTTGAAACTTGGTGAATCGAGTCAGTAGCAAAAACTCGACTAGTGTTCTTTGTCGACTCGATGGATAATGCACATAAGGCCTAGTTAAAAAATGTCATTTTTACACCTGAAGCCTGCTTCTGTGTTTTCTGTTGTGAATACATTGAATGTGATTGATTGGCATGCCTTTAGAGCTAGCGTTTTTAAAACATCAAGGAATATATGAGCATATACTCGGCAAAAACAAGTTTGAAATCAAAGAGTCAGAGCATGCATGTAGCGATAATAAGTTGATAACATTACTTTCTATTTGTCCAAGTTTCTATTTTTTTAATTTTGAGCAATTGGGTCCTAGAGTTTTCAACGTTCCATATTCAATTGCTTAAATCTCCTGCCTATTCCTTTGATTAGTAGCTATGGTTTCCATCTAAAACTTTTTTTGGTTTTTATAGGGTTTCTACTCGCAATTTGCATTCAATTTTCACTATTATAAGAATGGCATCACCAGTTCAACTTTTCAAGCTACAGTTAGTAAGCTAAACTCTATTGAACCTTCTGGCGAGCCTTTTTGGAATGGGCATAGGTCAAACCTGTGATATGCAGTTATTGTGGCTTTAAGATGCAGTGGAGGGGTCAATCTGCCTCAAATACCACCTTGCGCAAAAATCATTGGTAAAGTTGTGCAATTGTTCAAACAAATGTGGCACTTAAGGACTCAAAGAGAGATAGTCGTTTACCTTGTGAAGCTACGCAAAGGAGAAATAAGGGGGAAAAAGAGAAAAGTTTAAGCATACTTGCACCCATAATGAATAGGAGGGCAATAACGAGATGATGATCTAATGAGACGTAGGAGGCCATCTCTATTGCCCCAACTCTAGGGGGTTGATGATAGGGACAACTCATATATTGGAGATCATTTTGTTTTTTTGTCACTTGAAGTAGTCCCTGGGCCCAACCTTTATTTGAAGGTATTAGTTGTAAGCAGGAAGTGAATAATGAAGCAAGGAGTGGTTGCATGCAAAACTTCTGAGTATTATAACATAATCCATTAAATGTGGCGAAAAGTCCATACTTCGAAGAATATAGGCAACTGCATTAAGCATTATCGGGAAAACATTCAAGGCTCCTATTACTCATTATTTGTGTGGCCCCTATCGTTAAAGGACACCGTCAAAAATACACAAGTTACATTGTAGATGAGAAAAAAGAACGTAGTGGTAAAAGATGGGAAGCAATCATTTTGTCTAATGGGTAGAGCTAGATGAGAGAAGAGCTACACTTTGATTGACTTTCTAATGGCTTCAAGTGTGTAGTTGGTGTTCTTGAAGTGAATTGATGTCATCTTACCAAGTGAAAAATACAAACACTTTGTGTGATATGTTGGACGAAGGTGATCGTGGAAGTGGGTGTGGAGAATGTCGTCCAAGTTCTGACAAACAATGTTGACAACATATGGTAGCAATAATGTGAAACTTCTTGAGGAATAGGCACCCTACACTGTTTTGGGACCCTTTGCACAACCCATTACATCGATCATCCTAGTTGATGATATAGGATAAAGATGACATGGATAAAAAAAATGTGGTTGAAAAAGCAAGAAATATCACAAGAGTTCATCTACAATCATCTTTGGGTGTTAAGCTTGATGAGAGATGCACACCAATGGAAAGGAGTTTGAGCAAGCACAAGCCACCCGATTCACCACAACCTTTAATTGCATTGCACAAGCATTGCAAGCGTCACTAGCATATCTTTTAAGCGGATGTTTGTAAGCACATAATGGTTGGAGCCTCCCTATGTCAAGGAATTTTGCCGAAATTTAAAGGCTCGCAAAGACCATTTTTGATGATGTGTTTGCAAAGTGAACACAGATGAAATCTTTAAAGTAATTTTAAACGAAATTTTTAATTTATCATTTATTTGTTCACAATTTTTTTGGTTCAAATTTTAAATTTCTCTTAATTTTAATTTTAAAATTGAACACTCTATTTGTTTTAGGTGTCAGAGCCTTTGGTTAGAGTTACGTTTGGTGGATGCGGAGAAAAACCTAGTGGGTTGTTTGTATGAGGCCATGGATGTGGCCAATGAGGTAATATTATAATATTATGGACAAAATCAAAGAAAATATGAACTCATTTGGCACATAATTGATGGGAAATGGAACAAGCAACTCCATTGACATATACATGCAGCAACCAACTTCTTGAATCCTAAGTCTCTCTATTCCCAATCATATAACGTCGATGGGGAGGTTCTAGATGGCCTCAACACAGGCATAGATAGGACAATCCCTGACGAAGATACTAGAGACGATGCAATTCTTAATGAACTGAAAAATTTAAAAGTCTAGCAACAACGGGGAAGCTCTTTTCTTTGGCTCCATGCATGTCCGAAGGAGAAACACTGCCAACAGCCAAGTAAAAATAAATTGAGTCCTTTGTTTTTAGTTTCATTACTTGCGTAGATACTAGACTTCTTATCACAAATGTCAAGCATAGTTGACTTACGAAGTTATATATGTCTTATTTGTAGATTTGTGGTGGGAAGATTATGCCGCCAAAACACCGAATCTTCAAACACTAGCCACCCGCATTTTGTGTCAATTTTGTAGCTGCTTCTGAGGAGTGAACCTGATTGGAGCATGTTTGAAGTTGTTCATAGAAAGAAGCACTACAAATTGACAACAAAATGCCTCAATGACCTTTTTTTTGTGTGATACAATCTTCATCTTCAAATGAGACAAGTGGAGGGGGAAGAGAGTCATGAGGCAATTGACTTGGATGATAATGATCCACATGTCAATTGGATTATTGATGATGTGGAGCCCACGTTTATTGAGAAGCACATTGTAGAGTTGGAAAGGGACACTGAGGAAGCGATGGCTTCAAAGGCAACAAAGGCATCGAGAGCTAGATGGGTTGGTGAGGATGTAGATATCTTTGCGAATGATATTCATAGAGGAGGAATCTTTAGCTTCCTGTTCTAGGGGGTATCAAACTTATATTAGGCGTTGGAGATGATTGTATATTTCATATTTTTATATTTTGGTACATCGATGACTATGCCACTACAATCTATGATTGTACTGTGTACTCTTTTTTGGTAAAAAATGAATAGCAAATATACTTATGCATTCTCTAAATTTATTTTTCATGTCAATCAATAATATTTTACATGTTGCTCTAGTTTATTTAATATTTGTTTTTTAAGGAGCGATAAATTTATCGAGTAATGTCGAGAAACTCTCGGTTCTCGAGTACGTTTCAAATTTTTTGGGCTGTAGAGTAATGTTTGAGTATGATTTTTTGAATGATGGTGCGTGTTTTACTAGAGTGTGTTCCAAAGCATTGTAGCTTATGTTTTTTTATTAATAAAACAATGATACATAGTTACTAGGAGATGGGTATAGGTGCTGGTACTAGTATAAGACGGGGATGGGCACGCTTTTTTCAGAAAAGTAGAAGATGGGCACTCGGATGTCATGTCCCTTTTTGAAGGCTGATTTTCGAAGACCTTAACCCATTCTTCTCACGTGGGTCTAAGGAGGAAAGCAAGGGGAAGATCTGGATTATATTTTTATTGTTTAGGTATTTATTTCATTTATTATCATGTACCCTATTGGGAAGCCTAACGCTCTAATAGAAGGACTTAAGTAGTTAGGAAATAAAGGTATTATGAGCATGTAGGCCCCAACTACCTTAAGGGGTTGGCCATCATTTTATATTGTAAAAAACACTCATGGTTATATAAGGAGGTCGTTTGGCCATTATTGAATTATGTTTTGGTGAATATTCATATTTTGGTTAAGGTTTGCTTGTGAAGCACCTTATCTACCTTTGTCAAGGATGAAACCCCTTCATTGAGGACCTTTCCCAAGGATGAAAACCCTTGGTTGAGGACTTGCGGAGGAAGAAAACCCTTCCATAAGGTTTTATGTATGCAGGCTAATTTTGAAAGGCAATAAATTATCATTTTCTTGCATGATTTATCTCTTTGGTTCAAGGATCTATTTATTATCTTAAGGATCTGAATTTACTATCTTGTTCTCCATATTTTCTAAGGCCAAGATCTTGAGTTTCGTGAATATTGGAGGTGTTTTACTATTTATCCAAGTTGGATGATGTTTGCTGATTGAGGGTTCCATAATTAATTATTTTTATGTTGAATTCTGATTTCTAACAGCTGATTGTGTTTGTTAAGGGTTTCCTAATAATTTTGGCATGAAATTTGAAGGGCATTAGCAAGGTTTGACCCACCTTTGAGGGTTTTAACTTCTCTAGGGAAGTCGGTGCCCTAGGAAGGGTCTAATTTGCAGATTTGTGGGGTTATATCAGCAATCTAACAACAGTTCCATAATCTGAATTTTAAGTTACATTTTAGTTTTTGGTCATTTCCGGAGTCCCCTCAAAAAGGGACATTACATTGGAGATGGCAAAACAATATATATGTAAATTTTAGAGAAAATAATATACATCGTAAAAAGAACAACACTACCTTTTCAAAATTAAGATATTAGATGTTGACAAAGGATAAAAGTAATTATATTGATATTTATCTTTGATATCTCATCATATCTAAGGTCAAGAGTACAAAAGATATGTCTATTTAAAAGCATTGAAATGCAAGTTTTTGAGACAAGTACCAACAAGCATAGTTTGCCTATTCAGCAAGTATTCGCCAAATTTCTGTTGGGGCAAATATTTTCCCAGAAAATTCGCCACCCAAAATCGATGAATAATTGCCTATACTTGCCGCAAATATTCGCCAAAACTTGGCAAGTTTAGCCAAAAAACTTGACATATGTTACAGGGACGTGGAAAACAAGAAAAACACAGATTTTATATTGAAAAAACGCTGTTTTTTGTCTTATAAATGCTTCTCATTCCCTCAGTTGTAATCACACAACTATTGAGCATCCTTTGAATGAGTTTAGGAGATTTTACAGTAAATTCGAAGACAATCATAGATATGCAATTTATGATGAGAATTTTCACTGACAATCATCATAAATTCATAACACTTATTAGCTGGTTGTTGTATTCTCATGATGATGTGATTTTGTTTTGTATTTGACAATTTGTATTCAAATCTAATAGAAAACACTTCCCCAACATTTTACAAATTGATTTGATACATTTTGTAGCTATATTTTGCATAGTTTTTAAAAAAAAATTGTGTTTTTATTGAAGTTGCTGAATATTTCCAAATATTCGCCAAGTCTTACCGAGTTTTCCAACCCAAGAAACTGTGTTCTACAAGGGTCTTTGGTGTAGGTCGCACTTGCTGTGGATCTTGTTGATCTACATGTATGCCATGTCCAGCAATAATGTACACCAAGTATTGTTATCTTTCATTGCAAATGAATGTTTCTTAGGATTGACATACAACTTGTGGTGCTGCAGAATGTAGGGAACTTGTTGAAGATGGTTCAAGTATTCTTCCCATGTCTCGCTGAAGATGAGTATGCCAATGGGATAGATTTGTGAAGGGGTGTAGGATATTAGTCGTCATTCTCATGAATGTATAATATTATTCATCATTCTCATGAATGTATAATATTATTCATCATTCTCATGAATGTAGTTGGAGTATTGGTTGGCCGAAAATGAGTAGAGGAACTTGATTATAGCCTGACTTGAGGTATATCTTGGTAAAGAACTTGGTATATCAAATCTGGTCTGCTAGGTCTTCTAGCCTTTCAAGTGGATAGTGATTCGTTATCATAGTCATGTTCAATACCTTTTACTTGATGCACAACCTCCATGCTCATCCTTCTTTGGTGCAAGCAGGATTGGGCTGCTGTAAGGTGATGAGTTGGGTCTTATGTGTACTTTGTTCACTTAATCTTTAATTTATTGCTTGTTTTTTACATTCTATAAGAATAAATGTTTGTTTGGGGCGTAGGATATTAGTCATCATTCTCGTGAATGTATGATGTTATTCATCTTTCTCATGAATGTTGAGTATTAGTTGACTCAAAAGGCATGTTTTGAGGTATAGAATACATCTGAAGATTCAAGAGGAACTTGATTATAGCCTGACTCGAGGTATATCTTGTTTAAGAACTTGGTATCTCAAATTTGGTCTGCGAGGTCTTCTAGCCTTGCAAGTGGATAGTTGTTCTTTACCATATTCATGTTCAATACCCTCTAGTTGATGTACAACTTCCATGCACATCCTTCTTTAGTGCAAGTAAGATTGGGATGCTGCAAGGTGATGAGTTGGGTCTTACGTGTCCTTTGCTCACTTAATCTTTAATTTATTGCTTTATTTTTACATTCTCTAAGAATGAACATTTGTATAGCGAAGCACACAACCAAGGGCGTGGTGCACACAACCAAACAATGCAAATGAACACCAATATTTCTCCAATACTTGATTCATTATCCTTTTTCTATTGAAGGAGTGGGTGTGTTAAGTTACATTGCAAGGATGTCTTACGTTTCAAGAGTACAAATTTCCTACTATGGTTAACCAACTTCTTGCACTGCATGGCATTCACAAGTGAAATGTGGTATCTATGTTCACCAACATCTATGATAGCATTTTGAAGATTTGCCTCAGCCTCAACATGGCATATAGAGATAAGGTTGTCCAAACAATACATTACATACCTCAATTGGAAAGATGTTAAAAGGGACTTCATCTTGAAAAGGCTTGATCTTGTACACGAGGTGACACTGACGAGTTGTGTTTTTGGAAGCTTGTACTAGTGCAAGCAATGTCTTCATGACTACTGAAATTGTGTATATTGCCCCACTTGCTAGTCGTGGATTGCTTATTTTGATCCTCTCACGTTGTGTTCTCGAATTGATGGAGTGACCCTTTCCCTTGTTGCTAAGGGTTTGATTTTATTCTAGATTTAAAGTTCTTATTCCGAGACTTGCGATTTTGATAAATGACTTCGAACTTCCGTTCGTGGACTTGTACTTGAGTTTTTCTTCAAGTTTACATGCATATCTGTGGGCATCTCCCAAAGGGGTGGTTTAGAGAATCCATCTCAGTTTGGATATATGGTTTCAAGCATGATCAATACGTCAAATATTCGATTCTATTTAGTATCTTGGATATTTAACTTTGCAGTTAGGGTATTGAATATATTGCTATAGCCTTGAACATACTGATCATGACCTTGGCACACTTTTGCAATTTAATGAAGCGATCCTCATAATTGCCAACACTATACTAGGACCTTGTTCAAGGCATCAACAAAACTGGAGTAGGTGTCGAGAAGAATATTATCAAGCTTATGGATGTTGCAATGGCTTTTCAACTAATTTTCATAGACAAGGAAACTTTCAAGGGCAAAAATGGAAATTTTTTGACCTGAGAGAATGACAAAGTAATAATTTAGTTGATTAAGGCTTAAGCCAGTTATCTAAAGCTTTAGCATCTGACCTTCCTTCAAAGATGGGTATATCTAGGTTTACTGGTACCTTATATGGAGTTTATCCTCCAAATGGTTTCTTGGATAATGTCGATGATTCTTCAAGAAGCTTGCATTTGTGCAAGGTTTGTGTGCCATATCATCTCTTTGTCCATCTGAAGCATCTTTTATAATCTTTTGGTAACATGTTGGGTCTAGCATCTCAGGTGTTGTTCCTATGCCATCTACTATTTGGGTTGTGGGAAAGGACAAATGAGATAAGATGTAGGGTCATGAGTTTCGAGACCAAGCGTCATGTAACCAGACCTCATATGAAGTGTTATTTAAAGAAAAAGAGTGACAAGAAATGATATTAAAAGCGAGTTTTGTTCCCTTGATTTATCTGGAGCCCAAGGCAGATCCGGGTGACAAAGCATGTAAACAATGGTTTCAATGTGTAATGACTAGAAACATTTTATATCACTTTGTTTAAACAATAATGTACATACCCTGACAAAGAGATGAAGCACAAACAGATATCAAGAAAAAACATAGCACGAAATATTATAAATTATTATTAATAATGGTTTATATTAATGTATAGATATGCAAGTTTTGTAATGAACTCAAGTGATGAGATGTATGGCTCACAAAACTAGAAGCTAATTCTAAGTAGAGACCTCAATGAATAACCATGTTACATATTTATTATTTACGTAAGTGTTAAAGAGGAAGACAACTCTGGACAGTTGCAAGTTGAGCAGCCATTTGTCTTCTGTTTGATTTTCTAGGCTTTGTTGTTTTTTGGTGGCAATGTGGAATGAGTGTGTAAGACCCTGGTAATATCGTTGGCTCTCGACATGAAGCCAAAATAAGATTTATGTTGTGTGATGTTGTCCATGAGTAGGTGAGGATGTGAGGAAGTCAATGGTGGTTGGCACACCACCTCTTGGATCAAGTATGCAGTTCAACAATAATGGTAGTTTAAGTCCACAAAATCACATCCTTAGCCAGATAATCTTGGATCAGTCAGATGGAGCAGTTCTTTTATCTCCGACGACTTCCATGAGAACAAAGCATGACATTAGCGTTCTTGTACATGCAGGGGTAGCAATATCAATTGCAGCAATGGATGCTGAAAAGGAGAATGAATGTTCATTATTTGTGCACAGCATTTATGGGTGCTAGTATCTCAATTTGGTTCCTAATTCTCATGCCATTAGCTTTCTTGTGTATGGAAGGTGAGCAATATCAATGCTACCAATCAATGCTGAAAAGGAAAATAGGTGCTTTTTATTCGTGCACAGCATTTATGAGCAATCTAGTAGTTCAATTTGATCCATAATGGAACAATTTCTTTTTCTGGCAGTTTCCCAGACTCTGTTAAACAGGACCTGTGATATAATACATCATTAAGAATCTAAAAGCTTGCTACAATGGTGGATTACATCATTGATGCAAACCTTCGAGGCTTCTTTTTTGGGGGATTTGAGGAGGTCATCTGGCACAAAGTTGCCCCATGATTTCAGGAGGAAATTGATCTTGCTCAAGATATTGAAGACAAAAAATATGGCTTTTCATCAATTGATATTTGGGGCATTTATGAGTATTCACGGGAACTATGAGGAGCCAAGAGATGACTTGGAGTTGGCATTTAGTTCTATTTCGACATTCTTGTCTCTGGGAGGCTAACTTGGCCTTCTTGCTGCTATGCTGGAAAATGATTGGAAAGGAATGGTGTCTTCTGCTGGAAGACCTTTGCAATAAAGAGAAAACACAAATGGAACACATGGAGAAAACTATCATTCTAAAAAATCAAGTAAAATGGCCCTGCAGTTAGTCTTTTCCTAAAGAAATAATGTTTAAGCCTATGAATTATGTTTAGTGTTCAATGTGTCTACAATGAATGATTTTATTTTACATTATTGGCCTTTGCTTTTGCAGGGTACTTGAACTTCCAAATTGAATATTTGAATGGGGAATTTTTTTCTCACTTCCAATTTGTGCTATTTTGACTGATCTAGTGTTTAACAAGAATAAATGACCCAAATAAATGTCACCCGTTGTCAGAAATGAATTGAAGTTCATCTTCAAATCTGTGGGCTGTCTAAATTTTCTACATTGAAATCAATATCAGGTGAAATTTTTTCATGCAAGTGTGATTTCCATGTTCTCCGTGATATCGACATCGACATTGATAAACAATGGGTTCAAGAAAAGATGTGCCGGTTAGCAAGCGCTCAGCTTTAAATCCTAATGCACCAGAATTTATTCCATCTGCATTTAGATCTGCACATGCAAACATCTCAGTTGTGAAGAAGCCGGGATCAGCCAAATATTCTAGTCTAGCTGGTACAAGTACAAATAACTCCTCAAATTCAATCAGTTACAATGATCAGAATGAACAGTACTGGCAATCTCTGCTTCCAGATGATATTACACCAGAATATGATAATTTGGAAGATGATGCAATGGGTGCCCAGTCACATGAAGATGAGAATAAAGTGGATCCTATTGAGTTTCTTGTAAAAAGATTTCCTAATTTTTCAGAAGAGTCTCTCACACATATTTACGTGGCATGTGGAGGTGATTTGAATTTTGCAGTGGAGTCACTTGATGAGCTTGAGGTATGGATGCTTTGACTCCTACAAATTTTTTTTGCATGCGTAAATTTCTGAATCCAATTTGTAGTGATATATCTATTCAGATATATGTTTTACACTTATAAGAAAGACGTATTGAAATAATAATGGACTTCTTTTATATTCAATTTTATGAGACCAGTTGTAGTTTAAGATGTTGAGGTTTACGACAATTACTTATTTTGCTGCAGCTTCAAGATTATTCTGATCCTCAGTGGGAAAGAAATATGCATTCTGCATCTGGTCATACAATGGATCCCAATCTTGGGTCTAACAGAAGTGTTCAAGTTCCACGCAATTTTACATTGGACAGGATGGTGGTCGATGGAAATAGGCTACAGACATCCTCTATCCCGCAAAGGATGCATCAAAAGCCATCACAAGTTGCAATTAATGCAGGAGAAAATCTGGGTGTGTTTTAAAACTAATGGCTCAGTCCATAATCTTCACAGTTTTTATTTTCACTCCAACTTCTCAGTACATTTGAATTGGCTGTATTGACATTTTTCATGATAAAGTTAAAATCTGTGTTTGGCTGATGTAGGGACAGCATGTTTGTCTTCTAATTTCGGAGATCCAACTCGTGACATATCTGCCCAAAATGCATATTTTGAACAGGTATTGAGTTGCAGTATGTTGAAATATGTTTGATTAGATATGGAACTGCACTAATTTGAAATTTCAAGTTGAGAAACAGAGTCGACAGAATTTTTTACCTCCCCGAATTTCAATTGATGTCCCTCCCTATGCTACTGTGATTTTCATTTACATTTAATACTATCCTGTCATGCAATTTCAAAAAAATATTCCAGGCATCTTCGTGGGTTTCCGGCTACAGAAACCAACATCTTGTTGGATCTTGAAGACACATTATATAGCTTTGTTCACATGTTCCGTGAGCTGGAATCCATAAAGATTTATATTTATCCTATTATCTGTATTCCTAAAGGATGTGCCAATCTACTAATATAACTATTGTAATAATCCAATTTGGATGCGGATTGGATGATATTAAAGTAAAACAAATCAAGAATGGGATGTTAAGATATATTATTTGCTTGTCGTAACTTAACTTTCCATTCTGCTTCAAGAATTTATGACTGACTAGCCATCATTACACAGGCCAGAAAAACTATCTTTCCAGCCAGGGAACTGATTGCGGAAGGCAAGTGGGATGATGCAGAAATGGGATTGGCTCCTTGTAGAGAACTGATATATACACAAAGGTTAGAGGCGGATAGCTCATTTCCTATTCATAGTTCGCAAGTCACTTATCAAGAATATGCAGTTTGCTTTTTGCAGCATTCATTTGGGAATATGTTTTTGAGTGGCTCTTCAGATATCAATTTCTTTGTGCAGGAATACGACCACTCCTCAGTTGCGAACTGTCAACTTACAACATGCAAATGACATTAATTTGCAGGGTTGTGATCCGGAGGAAGCCATCCAGATATTAAAGCTTAATATTGCGGATCGACGATATACTTCCTGGCAGACAGGTCAGCATCAACTGATTTCCATTGATGTGGGGTCAGGTCAAGCTATTCACGGATCTTCTGCAGCTGCTAGATTGCCACTTGCTGTAGAACGGTATCTGGTGGAGGAAGAAAAACTTCAATTTTCTAAAGAACAATCAGGAGTGCTGAAGGTTTTGATAAATTGAGTGAAATTTATGGCTGGGAATGGACACTATCTTACTGAATACACATATTTGGGCAGGTCATTGTAATATGATTCCTGAGCATTTTGTCAGCGGTTGGTTGTATGATGAGCTGTATCTTTAGTGTACCATTTGTTGCTTACACTGAAATGCTTAGAGGGTCGATAGCAATTGTTGATATCATAGTCAGATAAAGAAATGGTTAGCTAAAGAGCACACTTTTATGAAATTTTTTACATTTTTCCCAGACCAAGGGATGAGGTCGAACCTTTGGTTGCCTCTTACTTGACAGAAGTCCATGTGGAAGGCACCAAATTGCATCACTGGGAGCTGTTCATTTTACATGTCTGTTCCCTGATTCAATTGAAGTCGATGGCTAGTTCCCGATTTCATAAGAAATAATCATGTGATCATAGTTTGTGGCTGTAGTTTTCCCAGATCAAGTCGACTGCTAAGCATCCATGATTAGGAACCATTGTTACATAATGTTATCACGTATTCATGGCTCATTTTCATGGGCTTCTATGTGCTTTTTTCACCTGGTGGTGACCTTAAAATATACCTACCTTTTTGGAAAACTAACAACTCTGACATGGATATGGGTATGGACACGAGTTTTGAATCCCTAATTACAAAGAAATGATTATATGGGTATCGACGTGAAACAAAGAACTTCGAAAACCTAATTACAAAGAAACGGATGTGGGTATAGAAATTAGTTTTGAAACCGTAATTACAAAGAAATGGATATGGGTGTGGATGTAAGTTTTGTTGGGTTTTGCAAATCTACAAATTTTTGAAACCTGAAATTGGATAACGCTATATTGTGTTTATTAGTCATCTAGAATCTTGCATTACAAACTGTTAAAAATAGGTGAACTCAAGAACTGAAGAAACCTTTAAGTTCATCTATGCGTTGTGTTCCAGGTTTGATATTAATGAATGATAAGGGTGTGTTGGTCATGGTTGTGTCTTCAATTGTGCATATTACCCTTCACCAATTAAAGGTTTCACATCCATAACACCTTAATTCATACATTTCTCAACTAGGTAAAAGAGGGATAATTGTTTTGCTTGATGGCTCTATATTTGCTTGATTGAATGAGGCCACAACACAAAAGCAAGCCAAGAAATTTACGCACCGCAGTGCAATTGATCACAACAGCTTGGAACGACGCTTGTAGTAATTTAATTGAGTTCTCTTTCATTTTCTGTTTTCTACAGATTTTTCC
Source organism: Taxus chinensis (assembly GCA_019776745.2). Classification (NCBI taxonomy): domain Eukaryota; kingdom Viridiplantae; phylum Streptophyta; class Pinopsida; order Cupressales; family Taxaceae; genus Taxus; species Taxus chinensis. The sequence continues at coordinate 330,032,671 of CM034146.1, forward strand.
TAAGATTATTATTTGTATTCGATATCAGCTTGTTATGTAGAAACACAGTAAAATCTTTTATCCATTGGGGATTTCGCTAAAGGCTTTTTCATGGTCTAGATTGAAAGAGCTTGGAAGTGTCATTTTAGTGTGTACGTTCAGTAGTTATGAGAATTCACACTTCTTGCTATTTGTCTTGATCAGGGGGAATCACAACCCTCACGGATTGTTGCGTTTCTACGGGATCTTGTCAAAGTTACTTTGAAAATCCATACCTCGAGCTTAAAGAGTAGTGTGTTTGACCAACATGAGTATAGATTTTTTACTTTTTGCTATGAATCTTGAAATAAAAGGAGGGGAGGCGTTGACATCTTTAAACCGTCACCTTAGGTGTTATTACAGGGAAACAAGATCAAAGATTGGACTTTCTGCCCCCTTTGATATAGTTAATTGCTACTTTGATACTTCTCTTCATTAGAACATTGATTGAATTGCTACTCCGATACTTTTCTTTATGAGAACATTGATTAAATTGCTACTTCAATTTTTATTATTGAAGACATACAACTTGCATGTGATTGTGGGCATGTTCTCCTGGATTTGGATACTTAATTATTCATAATAACACAATTTCATATGACTTAAATTTTTTATTCTGATGATTTAGAGAGATAATAATGCCATGAGTTATTTATATTGACTCAATTGCCATAAATTGCATTAATTCTATGTTTGTTGTGTTAATAATTTATATATTTTCATACTTATTTTCTAGCAGATGTTACTGGTGTATTGATATGGGTGCAGGTGGCAGTTGCGTATAATGGATTCTCTAGGTTGACAGCTATACCCTTGGTGTTGCAGTTCATTCACATTGATTGCCACGATTATAAGTTGTGATCAAACCATTCTCTGAACTTAATGGATGGTTTTACCTCAGTAGCTGAAACCATCGCCAAGGTTTAGCATTATAGTTTGTGTTAAAGATGAGAATTATCCTTGGATAAGGACATATGTGGATTTGGACTAACTATAGCTTTAGTAAATTTATATTTAACTCTGCATGAGCAAAATCTAATTAATTAAAGAGACTTTCCTTTCTATAATTAGAACAACACTTTCAAAAATTTGAGTACGTATGATCAAACAATAAGAAGCAAGAAAAAAAAAGTAGAACCGGCAGTTAGTGAAGCTGGGTTAAGGTGGATTAAGGATTTGGTTTTCTATTTTGGGGTTGCACTTGTAAAATGGAAGAAGTCTACATTTAGAGAAGGGAAGATTATAAAACAATTAAGCTTGGTGGAAACGGAGTTATGGTTATAAAGAGAATAAAGAATAGGAATAGTGAGGATAGACACAATCTTCTCACGTTCTAGAGAAAGGAGAGTCGAGAAATCTAATTTGGAAGAGAAGCAAATAAGGGCATTAACAAGGAGTCAAAATATTCAGGTTAGAAGTAACAAGTATGAAATAGGGCCTAGGATGTTGCTTGGTGGACAACACCCTAAATGAGGATTTAGATGTGTTACATGCATGTTATTTAGAGTTATGCAGAGTTGAGAGATTATGTACAAAATTTTGAGAGGGAGATTATATGTGTATATAGTCGTGCGTTTGTACATTACATGAGAAGGATATATGGTTTATCTTCTGCTCTGATTACTATTTAAAGCCATAAATGTGTATACATATATTATAAAACCGTGGAGGGAGAAATGACCATTGTGGGACTACATGCACGACCCTTCACCTTGTGACTGTTACGTGGCTTGATTGAAAGACGTGTGCTATGGCACACTGACAACCTTGGAAGTGCCATCTGGCATGGCAGGAATTTGTGTTGAATGATGTTATTGTGATTATGAAAAATTTGGTATGAGGTGTTGCCCTGTGAAAGGGGATGTTGCTCAACATTGTATTGGCTAAGCCTTTGAAGTGCACGTGCTCCACACCTATTGGAATGAAGGCAACAAGTTATTAGTACCTTGTAGTACCACATAATGAGTTGTCTTTTGTAGGTTGGTATAGAGGTGTTAGACCACGTGGAAGTCAATAGTATGTGCCACAAAGTTTAACATGAATGAGTGGCACTTGGTCTGATCTACACATATAGCATTGTGGCATTTGTTGGTGTACAGATATTACTTGTATAAATCAGAACATATACAACAAAATAACATGAGAGAACACCAAAATATAGATAAATGATGACAATATGCTCATATAATAGCTTTGCTACTTCGAGGGGGAAACCTCCAATACCACTTCGAGGGGGTAACCTGCAAACCATACAATAACACTCTAATACTCAATATCATGATTAACTACAACCTTATAACCCCTATATATACTATTCTAACCTATGGCCAATACAGAGGCCGACCTCCTAAGCATTATAAATCATAAATGAATGATATAATAAGATAAGGGGATGTGTGCCACATGTCGGCATCTCCATCAATACATATACATCATAACCTCCTTTCCCTAGGTGCATAGCATTCCTTCCCTCCTTGACATGTTTCGTCCCCGAAACATAAGAAGAAACCATGTAATGAGTGTGTTGTAAATTTTTACACACTTTGTGCCATGATTGATCATCCATCCATATGTGATCCTAGTAGATGATACATATCTGAATTAATATCTATATTCCGTTGCGCTACTCTGATTCCATTCGTGACCATAGTTTATCATCCTTGGATTCCATGCATAACCAACATAAGGATTCAATGCATAACCATAATAAGGATTCCATGTATAACCATAATAAGGGTAACCATAATAAGGATTCCATGCTTCATAATTGTTGCTCCATTGATCCCCTGTATAAATAAAGTGATTATTCCTCCAATTACCTCTATATCTATATTGGTTGGAAATATGATGTGCCCTGGGATATCTCCATGATTTTTTTCTCTCATGTTGACGTGGATTTCCATATGCTGCAATTGTAGTATCCTCAACCTTATCAACTTGTTTCTGAACTTTCTTTTCTTCTTCCACCTTTGCATTTGATATTTTCTTTTTCTCTTGAGTAGATGAATCATCATTTCCTTCTTTTTCTTCATGTTCCTCTTTTGAATCATCCTTATTCCCTTCTTCTCCATATTCTAAATCATCCTCATGCTCTATATTGACTTTTCTTTGATTTCCATTAAGCCTGATATCATGTAAAGTGACTTTCTTCTTTTTGTACCAAATCTTCATAAACTTATTTTTCATATTAATATTAATTGTCTCTAATGTCTCTAACCAAGGATACCCAAGAACAATATCCAAACCATCCATATATAAGGTAAAAAAATTTGAATGTAAAGTATATTTGTCCATAGTAAGTTTTAAATCTTCAAAAACTTGAATTTTTTTACCATTCACTTGATCTTCTTTGATACTACTTTCTTGAATATGTAGATGTTGAGCCATATCCTTGTTGATGAAGTTATACTTGCTATTAGGGTTTATGGAAACAATTATCTTATTCCTTTGAATGCATCCATGAAACTGAAATATGGTATCTTCCTTCTTGGGAGCTATAATATCCTCTTCTGCATCAATATCTTGTTTTTCTTCCTCTTCTTCATAGTCTTCTTCAACTTCTTCTGCGTTTGATTCTTCAATATATGCTGCACCATCATCTTTCCTTGAATCTTCTTCACCTTCCTCTTCATCTTCTTTCTCTCTTGATTCTTTAATATATTCTTCCCCATCATCTTCCTTCGACTCTTCTTCCTCTTTGTGGTCCCATCTATCCATAAAAAGTTGTTCCATTTCCTCCCAAAACCAATCCTTCCTGTCATTTTTTAACTCAGAAAACTAAATCCATGCAGGACCACCAAGATAATATGAAAACCTATTCCTTGTCATGAAATATGAGAAATATATATTCTTAAATTTTATCCACCATTCTTTAGCATCCATCTCACCATTCCATACAAATTTGTTATCCCCGTGATCATGATTAGGGTTTAGGAATTCTAAAAATATTTCGGCAGATGGATAAAAACACAAAGAACAAACCCTAACTGAAATTTTAAGAGCTTTCCGAAAATATAAATTTTGCTAAAAACTATCACAATTTGCTTCTTGAAAAGCGAATTTATGAAAAAACCTAAAACACCAATAACATCCGCAAAACAGATCCAATGAAGCTGAAATTTTCAGATATTCTGACTTAGAGTGTTTTCAAATTTTGATGCAAAAATTGGAAAAAAATTCGATACCCTCTTCAAGATATATTCGAAACAAAAAATTAGGGTTTTTGCCCTAATTTTGGTCGAAATCGCTGCTCTGATACCACTTGTAAATTCCTTGCGTATAGTAAATCAATAAATTACAGAAGATAACATAACACCAGATATGTGTGGGGCCAAGATGCCCTAATAAACAATATATTCAGAATAATACCCTTAGGGTAGGGAAACACCATACAATGCTCCTTAAGGAAGGAGTAACTCCACAATCTCCCAAGATGGGAATCCACTTCGAGGGGGACCTCCAATATATTTCTACCAAGTAGAAGAATCAACTCATACATCCATCCCATGCTCATAATGATACTCATATCCTTTAAATAGGATGGGTAACACCTAATCCCAATTTAGGCCGACCCATTACCCAATATAATTAATCCCTATGTGAGCCCATATAACTAAGGGGATGTGTGCCACATGTCGGCATCTCCATCAACCCATATACATTATAATATTATATCCCATGTGAACTCATACATATAACTAAGGGGATGTGTGCCACATGTCGGCATCTCCATCAACCTATATACAAAAAATTAGGGTTTTTGCCCTAATTTTGGTCGAAATCGCTGCTTTGATACTACTTGTAAAGATATTACTTGTATAAATAAGAACATATACAATAGAATAACATGAGAGAACACCAAAATATAGATAAATGATGACAATATGTTCATATAATAGCTTTGCCACTTCGAGGGGGCAACCTCCAATGTCACTTTGAGGGGGTAACCTCCAAACCATACAATAACACTCCAATACTCAATATCATGATTAACTACAACCTTCTAACACCTATATATACCATTCTAACCTATGGCCAACACTGAGGCCGACCTCCTAAGCATAATAAATCATAAATGAATGATATACTAAGATAAAGGGATGTGTGCCACATGTCGACATCTCCATCAATACATATACATCATAACCTCCTTTCCATAGGTGCATAGCAGTTGGAGATGGGTTGATGATCTTGGAGGTACCATAAATATGTGGGTGAGGTTTTAGAGTAATGCAGTCCATTAAGGTGGAGTTGCATGAACAAGAAGTTATGAAGATAGGCTTGACAATACTACGAGAATTATTGACAGTGTGTCCTCGATCATTTGTCCCTATTTGAAAAGCAATAGTCTTGATTGATTAAGTTTAGGATGTAGGTGTGGCACCTTGGTGTTTAGGTGATGACTTGCAAACCATTTGACTTCTTGTGGGTGTTGCCTCGTTATGATGACTTTGTACAAAGACATAAAATAGGTCTTTGTATACACCGTTTCTATAATATGATGTTTTGAGGCCATGTGTTAGTAGGAGGTGGAGCTATAAGTGTTAAATATGCATCCTTGCATGACACAATCTTCTAGAGAGTCACACGACACGATCAATGCATGGAATCACTTCAAGAATCTTTAGGAATTTGATCCCTTTTGTTGTGACTATTACAACTACACTACAAGGATTGGCACTATACCACACTAGCGACTATGCATGTATGCATGCCCAAGGTGTACATAAAAAACATCCATTAACACTACGTCAAATGCTAAATTTTCTTTGAAAGAATGTATATAATATGAGAAGCGGCATTGGAGAGTGACACAGTTATCTTTGTTGTTGTTGGAGCTAAATCATCTAAATTCGTAATGCTGCAAACGAGGCATGGTTGGGTGATTTAGGCGGTTGATGATTTCTTCGTAAATGAGATTTTTCATGTTTCTGTCATCGATAAAAAATATCCAGTGGCTGTCCTTGCACATGGAATAGATGTTTTTCTTAAGCACCTTATGCTATTGGTGTTTCTTATGCGGGGGGCTACCATAACATTTGGATGGCGTCAATGGTTCCGTTAGAGTGGTTAACTTCATAATCCTTTGGATTTACTAGCATAAGAAAAATCTTTTGAGCATGGTACTATGCATTCGAGTGGACACTACTTTTGTGCTTGTCACACTATTTACCTATCTTAGACGATTGTAACTTTTTGTTTGAAGAATTTGTTATCTTTAGTGGAAATGACCTATGACCCATTTTCCCTTTCTCTTTTCTTCTTAATAATTGATGCATAGCAAAAGGATTTTCACATCGTCTTGACTTTAGCCAACTTTAGTGTGGACTAAATTAATGGTCATAGGCCACTGTGATACATGAGAGCTCCATGCTCCTCTGACTCAAATGAGCCCAATTTTGCATATAGGTCACAAGCAAGTATCAATGTAGGGTTGGATTGAATGGGCATGTCCTTGCTGCAGTTGTAACCATTGAATCCATCGATCTTCATAAACAACTTCAGGATAGTACTCATCTTTGAAGGCTTCTAACTATGTTTCCCAAATTGCTTAGACTGTCCTTTCTAGTCGTCTTCCCACCAAGTATGGGCTTGCCACCCCTTATTGATGTGTGGAGATACTTCAAGAGGTGAAACTTTTATTTTATCTTCATTATAAAAGTCATTCATAAAGAAATGCAAATCTAATTAACCTAGCTACAACTATTTACTATGCATACATTTTTTTTCTTTAAACATAGGAAGGTCTAGATTTGCTTGAAACCAAGGGGGGATATGACCACCAAAATCTTTACCCGATGAGCAAGTCGATGGAATTGTCTGTTTGAGGACTGTTGGATACTCACTAAACAAGAATCTCCTTTGTTTTATAGGTGTTTTTTTGATTTCACCTATTATCACATGTAACACATCTTGCACTTGATTGTACTTTTTCATATGAACTTTGTTGAAATGACATGAACGATAGTTTGATGGATCTTGTGGTTTGATGTTGCGGTTCAAATACTTTGAATTTGTTCAATGGGTCATACAAGATGATGAATCACTCAAATACCAATGATTTGGGGCCTAAGAAGTGACTTGGTAGACCACCCTAAATGAAGATTTAGATGTGTTATATATGTACGCAAAATCTATTTAGAATTATGTAGAAATTTGAGAGAGAGATATCAGAACTAGATATTCTTGAGAAAGGTGTACGGTTTATTTTCTACACTGATCACAATCTAAAGCTACATGCGTATCAATATTTTACAAAGCTGCAAAGACATAAAAAAATGTTATGGGACTCTATGTGTGGCTCTTAGCTAACCTAAAGATGTGCACTCTGATGATAAATGATTTGGCATAATGACAACCTTGGAAGTGCAATGTGGCATTGCACAGTTACGTTGAACGATATCATTGTGATAATAAAAAAACTTACACAGGGTGTTGCCTTGTGAAAGGGGCCGCAACCCCTCAACCCCACATTGACTAAGCCTTTGAAGAACATGCTCTCCACCCTTGTTGAAATGGAGGTAACAAGTTGTCGACACTTTTTGGTACTACGCACTATGAGTTGTATCGTGGTTTAAACAAAAGTTAATTGAATAACAATAAAATGAATGTATTTGAGTACAAGAAACTTTAATTTTATAGTGAACACAATTTACATTTTTCTAAGATGAAATAATAAAATATAGTTGTAGCCTAAGAGGTGATGTTACATGAAAACATGTGACATATAATAAAACAATATAGTTGTAGCCTAAGAGATGATGTTACATGAAAACACGTGACATATAATCTATGTTATTAGACACAGTTTCATGTAAAATAAATTAATTGATTGCAAAAAATTGTAAAATTATTGAGGACATGATTTAATAATAGTATTATATTCTTTAGTAACATCACAACTAATAATTTAGGTTGAAGTGTCACTAGATTTTTTGTTACGTTTTTTAAAATACAGGATGTCTTACCTCAAGCGTATGTCAATGAATTAGTATTATATTTCAACATGTTTATAATGGTTCAATACAATCAACAACTGTGAGGATTTTTTTTTGCTTCTTTAAGATTCCTCTATTATAATTAGGACATCCATTTTGATGAGGTTTTATAAGGACATATATTAGAGGCCTGAAAAAATGGGTCATATGACTTATTCATTATGGAAGGAGAAACTATATTTTTATTTCCTTCTCAAATGTTGGTTGCATCATCATTGTATTTTTTAATTTTTGTCAACCAGGATATGGATGGTTTTTGCTAATGCCCTTCCTGCCACTTTTTTCTTTGTTCTAAGCTGTTTTGTGAATAATGCTGATTTTTTTAGCATGTTATGTGATTTTGAGTGCTCTTTTTATATATAGATTGGTGCCGATTTTGATTTTCTAATTTTTTTGTCCTACTTATTCAAAAGTGTTTTGTGAAAATACCTCTTGTTAACATCATCTTCATGTTTACCTTGATCACAACTTCCAATAGAATTCTTCCATTCACTATATAATAAGAAATTGGCAAATTAATTTTTTCTCCTTGGTTAGCCATGATTTACGACCCAATCCTAGCTTTTGTGCTATACAATATCTCTTGTGCCCCTAGGTTGCACACATCTCTTTACCCTTCCATTATTTATGCACCTTAATCCCTTTTATGCAAACCTCTATGTCAACGAAATGCATATCTTACACATGTGAGCCCATATGTTATCCCTTTGTATGTAATCTTTACTTAGCCAAAATTGGGGGCTGACATCTCCCCATGATAATGACCTTGTCCATCCTTTGAAAAATCGGTCTCATGTTTGACAATGAAAAACTCAGACTTAGTAATCTAGATTTATTTTGTAAAAGTGTTCCAACCGTTGATACCATCATCTACAACATCTCATCTAGCTTCAAGGTTTTTTCCACACTCCATTACCTTTTGTTGTATACACTTAAGATCTATGGAATCAACCTCTTGCACCCCATGTATAACATCTTTCTCATAAGTCATATTCAACTACAATGTTTCAAATGCCTCAAGCAACTCAATGTGCTACACATCTAGCTTCTTTTAGGTTTCCTTGGCTTCCTCGTGGGTATTTTCCCTTTCTTTATTATCCTTGACGGAGAAATACTTGGCCTCTACCATGGCTGTTTATATTTCCTATTTCATAAACTTATGTTAATGATTTGTGGGAAATGTGCAAAACCTTCTTGTTACCCTTGTTTTCAACATTGTTAGTTATTTTTCATTTTCTTAGAGCTTATTCTCTATCTCCAATGGTTGGTGTTGTTCGAAGTCCTCATAAGCACCATTCAATATGTTCGTTCGAGCTACATCTGTTATAAGATGGCTTATGAGATAGAATAACACAAAATTTGCCTCCTCATTGAGATTCCTTGGTTTGATATCCACAAAGAAATGTCCTTCTACCTTCAAAGGTGGATTTCTTGGGGGGAGGCACTCATAAGGAATTTTAAAAGTGGATTCATTCATGCATGCTTCAAACATCCATGAAAAATGCAAGTATGTTTTCTTTAAGGAATTTTCCTCTCATAAAACATCCCACACTTCAGGTTTCTTTGGCACTTCCTACCTTTTGTTTTAGTTCATTTTCTTGGCGTGCTCTTCCTTAGGATGATACTCATTTTCATCCTTAGATGCTTCTTTTATGATCTATTTCTCCTCATAATATTTTGTCTTTTGAGCTATTTGATGTGTTTTCCACATAATATGAATTTTTTATAGGTTTGCCTCCCTTACATCCCTATGTTTCTTATTATTGGGGTCCTGCTTAACCCTTTGCACCTTTTGTTTGTACCCATTTCTTTTATTTCATACACATATTGCATCTTGTTATTTTTTCACTCTTATTCCTTTGGTGGGACCCTCAATACGTATCTATCATCTCAGTCTTTTTGATGCTTAGCTCTTCTGATATGTCCTATAGAAACTTGTCTCTAGTGAGACTTACATGGAGGTATCTTACCTTACCTCTGCTTCAAAATTTTCTTCTCCTCCCAAGCTGCTTAATGTTGTTTTTTCTTGAGATAATTAATTAAGATTAGGGTTTTTCTCCTCTTCAATATTTTCGAGGGCCTCTTCCTCACCTTTTTTGCGCTATGCATGCCTTGACCTCCTTGGTCCTTTCTATATTAAGTAAATTTTACATTTTTCATGGCTGTTTTCTCCTCGAGTATTTGTGGTGTGAACATCCCTCACATGTATACCACCTTATTCCTTACTTCACACTCTTCTTTGGATGTTACAGGCCTTCATCAGGCTCCACATTTCCTTTCTTTTGTTTGACCCTCATGGTGGCCTCTGCATTCTCTCTTTTCTTTGGATCGTTTCATGTACTTCTCTATTTGTTATCTGTTTCACGCACCTTCTTGAGAAACTTCAACCCACATGTTACATGAATGTTCATTTGCATCTAGTACCATTCATCAAGTAGTGGTGCAATGGAAATTTGTGTCTCTTGTTAATGAAAGGCCCAAGGTTCAAATATCATTCCATGTTAAGGAAGCCCACTACTTAATGGATTCCCCATTAATGAGGTGATGTACTAAATTGTTTTCAATGCACAAGAAATCCATGATAAGGTAGTTTACAATATTTAATTCTTATCCTTGTATGGATCCATGATCGGCGTGGGCTAGCGATCCCATGTACCCTTAACAAAATTAAAAATATGTATCTAATACCTCGTGCTTGTGCAACTATTGTGGGATCAATTTTAATGGTATCATTTTATGAGATGCATGAGCATCTAGGTTCACGTGTAATCTTGCATCAACCAAAAATATGTTGGATTAGAAAAATAAGCTAAGTATAATAGTGCAAAATATTTATTAGATGTAAAGTATTTTCACATAATATTGTGCAACATGCATGTGCTATGTTTCCTTTAGTTCCTTTCTATTAAGGTCACATGTATTTGTGTTCATAAATATTTGTGTGTGGCATTGTCAGAATGCTCCACATAAGTCCACGATACTTCACTGTCTTAAAAGAGTCTTCAAAAGTTGGTGCAAGCTTGTATCTTATAGTGAAAAGCGAAAAATGTGATTTAATGGTTGAAGGGGCTTGTGCATACACCAGAACTTTCAAAGGGAATTACATCACCTCCAATTTATGCCTACACATCTCAATGGATGGCATGAAACCTTGGTGTGGAACTGAAGCATGGAACAAAAGCATATAAGTATGGAATATAATTGAGAAACCTTCAAAACAAGTGCGATAATGTTCCATCCATTTTCAGAGGTTCGTGTTAGAAAGGGAGAGTTACCTTGATACCACACATCCACAAGTGAAATGCCAAATTCTTTGGATTCTAGGGTAAGAAGTTCTTGAAATAGGGGTGTGAAGATTTACCATCCAATACACACAAGGTTATTTGATAACAAAAATGGAAAGATAATCAATTTGACTGTCTTGATCTCACAAATGAGATCCAAAGATGATCCACCTATTTTAAAATTATGATCATTGGGATGAATGATATTACAAAAAATTCAACTATGACATGGATCATTTGGACCTTAACTTACCTTTAGTATTCGTTACTAATTTAATCCTAATTTAATCATTTATGGTTTAAATGAGGTTGAACAACCTATTACAAGTAGTTGATTATGTGTTTATATAAACACATCAATACACTTAAGAAATGAATTCAACTATGGTAGGGACTTAAAGCCTATATTGTGGGTGCAAGAAGTACCACATGTAGAGATTTGTGAATAGGTTCAGGAGAGATTGAAACATTTGGGCATCATTGTAGTGTTGAAGTGTTTGTAAGCCTATAGGTATTGTGTATGTGTTGATGTAATATTCTAGTTTTAACATAACATTTTTGAATTATATATATATATATATATATATATATATAGTTATTTTTGAGTAATTCCACTGCATATATGTGTTAAATTTCATTTCTCTCATAATCTAAGACATCCTTTTATTAGGAACCCTAATAGGTGGTTAACTATAACTATATAGTTTGGTATCAAAGCAAGACACAACTTTGGGATGGATAAAGTGAATATATGAAATTCTCCATAATTGCAAGGTGGGTAGAAGATATAGCTAAGTAAAAAAGTAGCATGACTTATGTAAGTTTACAAATAACTACATTAATAGGTCCACAGTTGCAAAGAAGATAAGATTCCACCAAGATGAATAGGATAAGGGGGAACATTAGTTAATAATGTGGCATAAGGCTTGATGATATTGTGGAAGTGTTGTGAAAAATGTAGATCAAAATGATTGTTATAGAGGATGGCCACAACATAGGATTTTTCTCTAGGGATGATATGAGTGATGTGAAATAGGAAAAAAAGAAGTGATTGAGGGTGAAGCGCAAAAATAACATACAACACAAAATCATTTAGATTATGGCGAAGAAAGGATTTTGAAGGGCATGTAAAATATTGGAAGAGGAGTGCAAATGGAGGTTCATTATTTTTAGAGACATTGGACTTAGAATATTTGATTAATTGGCTTATAGAGATGGAAGAGTATTTTAAGTTTGATGAAGTTGTGGATGAGTGAAAGGTGAATATTGATAAAACCAAGTTGAAAGGTCATGTGCCATTGTGGTGGAAATAATTTCAACTAGACTACAAGAATACATGGAGGAAACTAACAAGATCACAATTTGAGCTAGTCATGATAAATAGGATCAAGGAAACATATCCTAGTGTATTAATGGAAAATGGGTGGCGATCCAAGATGAGATCAACATAATAATTATGCATGAAATGGAATGGGTGTACCAATATTCCTTGAAAATATAAGAGAAGATAGAATGTGAAATAAACATGACAAGGAAAAAAGGAATGCTTTTGGGGGAATACAAGCAACAACACATGGGCACAAAGGTTAGGAAGGAACAAGAACTATAAACTAGATGAATATGCACTTCTACAAGAGGGAGAGGTCAAGGTGTAAGATTGAGCATTATATGTCATTGGTGTGGCAAGGTAGGAAATTATTCTTTTGAGTGTTTGCATGCACATAAGAATGAAAGAAAGATACATGATGTGACTGCACATATCATGAAAGATGATGAGGGAAGGATGGAAAATCACAAAGATGAACTTGAGAAAGGATAAACATTACTTGTAGTGAATAAAATCTTGAAGGTTGGGTAAAGTGAGAGGAGTTGTGGAAAGAGAGTTGGCATATTTTATAAACAAGATGTAATATGTGAGATAAATGTTGCATAGTTATGGTTGATAGTGGAAGCAAAAAATAATTTTGTGTATGTGAAGATGGTGTGTAATTTAAGATTTGAGTGCAAACAACCACCAAATAATTTCAAGGTAACCTAGTTGGTATAAGGACATACAAGTGTCGTGAATAAATAATACAAAGTGGAGATGAATATGAGCTCTCTCATGAATAAGGTTATGTGTGATATCTTACTAATAGATGCATGCCATATTTTATCAGGAGGTCCTTGGAAATTTGATTGAGAGATTTTGTATGATAGGAGAACCAATATAGTGAGAGTGTATAAGGATGGATAGATTCACATTATAAATTCATTAAAACAATAAGATATAAGAGTACACCAAATCTGTTTAGTTGTGTTTGGAAAAGAAAAGATCCCATGGGAGAGAGAAAATGAAGCATGAAAAGTAAAACATCAAGGTGTTTTGAAAAGGATAACAGATGAATCATGCATAGAAATGTGAAGGAGTGTAATGGGGATAAGATAGAATTATGAGGAAAAATTATAGAGTAATGCAAGAGAGTGTGACACGAAGTGCATAAGAGGACAAACATTGTAAAGTTTTGTCTAATGACTGTGCACAAAGATGTTGCATAAAAATAGAAGATGTGGGGAAGGAAGGAGACATCATTTGCAAATAAAATAGGTCATCCTAAGGATAAAAATGACCAAGATATGAATATAAAATTTTACGTTTGGAGAAGTTTGATCACATATCCAATTTGCACCATGAGTTCGAAGGTGGGGAAAACCTGTTAGTACACAATCGCACCAAGACCTTATATTATGGTTGAAAGGGTGGTTCTACCACTAAAACTGTGTGTGAGAGAAACTAGATCATAAATTTACTTACTTGGGATATATATGTAGGAGTATCTGGGATCATGTATCAACAAAAAATACTTTAGATTAGGAAAATAATACAAGTCTAGTAGTATACAATATTGATTAGATGTAAAGTATTTTTGCACAATATTGCACAACATGTATGTGTTATGTTTTCTTATGCACATAGCTATTAAGGGTGTCTATATTTGTTCTTATAAATATATTTGTGTGTGTGTGTCATCATCAAAATTATTGAGATAGATTTTCAGTACTTCATTGATCACAATAAAGTCTTGGGAAGTTGGTGCAAGCCTATATCTTATGGTACAAAGTAGAAAATGTGATTTAATGGTTGATGAGTCTTCTGTAGTCAAGAGAAAATTCAAAGGGCATCATGAAACCTACACATTATGCCTACATATCTCAATATATGTTGCAAAACGTTTCATAACACTAATGCATGACACAAAGAGATATAAATGTGACATAAATAACTAGAAGTGTGGCACATAACCAAAAAACCTTTAAAACGTGCATGAAAATGCACCATGAATTTTTAGAGGATCGCATTAGAAGGGGAGACTTACCTTGATACCTCACACCCACATTTGAAATAGAAAATTCATTAGAGTACTACATAGGACATTCTTCAAGTAGGGGTGCATGGACTTACCATATCATGATACACAAGGTTATTTGATAGCATAAATGATGTGATCATTGGATTGATAGCCTGAAGATAAGAAAAAAAGTGTTTGATGATCAAACTAATTTCAATTTTTTCTCATTTGGATGACTTATGTTTAATTTATTTCAACTATGATATGGGTCTTTTGGGCCTTAACCTCCACTCAATATTTGTAATGTATTTGATAGTTTATGGGTTGCATGTAGTTGAGACAATAATCATAAGTAGTTAATTGCATGTATATATAAACACGTCAATCCACTTGAGAGACAATCAATTCCAATAGGTACTTAGAGTATGTTTTTCTCTTGCGAGGAGTACCGCATGTAAATATTTGTGTGCAAGTCTAAGAGGGATTAAAACAATGGGCAACATTGTGGTGTTGAACTATTTGTATTCCTACATGTAATGTGTATGTGTTTCTAATGTAATAAGATAATTTTGGAGTGACTGAGTGTTGTTGTTGTGTGTGTGTATAGTTGAGTGATTATGTTGTAGATGTGTGCTAACTTTCATTTCTCTCATGGTTTAATGCATAATTTCATTGAGAACCTAATCATGACTATATCATTCTAATTCATCCTTGGAAACAATATTCTTAGTGGCATATTTCAATTAGTATTATAATAGAGTTTCCTCGTCAATATTTTCAATATATATATAACTATGCAATTGCCACACTCCACATTTTTTTTCATTAAGGAATATAGAAAATTTAGGCATCTCATCCAAGTGTTATATTTTTGGATGATTTTTCTTACGGTATAGTGACCCATCACACCAAATTCAACATGGTTTCTGTATGTGAAGGAAATATGTTTGGGAATCTTCATCTCCCATTGCCAAGGATAATTTTTAATACCGAGTATCCATCTTGGTATTGTATTTTATTATGATTTGCACTAGGCATATGTGTGCCTTATATCTTTATGTGGAGGAATATTTCTAAATTTTCTAAGAGAACAATGAATGCATTATGTATAATGTAAAGGATTCCAATTTCATCAAGAACCAACTGTATTATTACTACACACCATCAAAATGTGCCTCCATTTTCATGTGTCCTTTGTGACAATTATTAGCTCTTATAGAATCTAGTGCATGAAGTTACACTTGAAATTCTTCATGGATATCTGATATGTTAATTATAATATATCATTCAAAACATGGGTTTAACATGCCACATGCATGAGTTTTCCTACTAGACTAGTCCCTATTATCTTCCCCATGGATGCTAAATCAAAATAGTAATTATGACATAAAATTTCCTTCATCCTTCATCCTTATCCACTCTAACTCTTAATTTTTATACGAGTTATGTTTCTAATGTTTCAACCACATTTAATCCCAAAATTTTTATGTTACATAGAAAAAACCCTAGATCAAAATACCCTTGCAATAATAATATGTAATTCAACCATAATCCAATTTTTCATCTTTCTCATTTTGCTCCAATACACACCTTCTGCACTCATTCACAACCTATAACTCTACTTAGGATTTTCTATTTGCATGCACAACAACTTGAAAAAATGGTGAGGACCTAAAACCTATGTTTTTTATTCACAAGACTCATACTTCAACTTTATCACCTTCAACCTACTTGGAATCCTTTTCACTTCCATGAAAATCTCCACAAATGTCCCTCAAACTCTCAAAATCCTTAAAAATTCACAATTTTCCAATCTATCCCATGGTTTTGATCTTCTTAGGCACTTTGATCTTCTCAAGAATCTCTCTTTTCCTTGCTTACAAAATCACTTTGTTACAAAAAGTGAAGGGTTATAGTCATTTATAATTATAAAACTTACCATTTTACTGATTATATCTTCACATTTCATATTTGAAACATGCTCAAGTCATGCTCCATTGACCTTCCAATTTTCTATCTATTACTTGATAACCCATGATGTCATCCATTCACATTTCAATGGCATGAACTACACATTTTCTCTCTCTTTCATACATCATTTTTATGTGAATCCCTTCTTATATAGATCATGTGCATATAAATTTCTACACGCCATTTCTACCTCACAAACCTATCATATCTAGATAATGTGGGAATTTTTTCATACATGCATTTACTTCCCCCCTTCTCTTCATCTTAAAAAACCTATTTCTACCCATATTGATAGCTCATATCATCCTCTAGTATGTACATTAGTTTCACCTTAGGTTTAATGGCCTATCTTATATGTGCATGCTTCCTAGTTTTCTTATTCTCAATCATAGTGTGCATGCTCATGTGCAGCCTACTCATGTGTCAAATGACTCATGTTTTTGGATCTTAGTTACTTGCAACCATGTATTTGATTTGTAATATAGTCCACCTCGTGCATGCTTTGTGTGCTTCTCCTACATGTTTTTTTTTTCAATTTGTATATACCTTTGTTAATTATGTATCCTCTTATTAATGTTTTTTATGTGGAGTGCTCACCATGCATGGTCCTTTCATGCCATATTTGTTTTTATTTTCACCTTTACATACAATATTTTGAAATATTTATACGAAGAACGTAAACTCACACACAACATAAATACACACACAACTCTTGGGCCATAAATACCATCTTAGCAAGAAGGAGAATAATTACAAAAATAAAATGTTTGAATTAAAATGCTAGGAAAATATTTTCCGGTTATAATATTGTTCAAAGCATTATTTGTAATGTATCTAAGCTCATATATTGTAGGACTTAACCTAATACCATTTAAATTCTTTTGGATAAATTATTGATCACCATTATTGGCATACACATGCCCATTTCAAACATTTCTTGGATGATGTAAGGCCTTATCCATCATATGTGAAGTTTTCCCTGATGTCTAGAATACCTTGAATCATAGATTATAACATGTGCACCCTTGTGTAATACCTTGTATTTTATGTGATTATCATACCATACCTTCTATTTATACTTTTCCACCCCTTGGATCTATTTAGCCAATATATGCTTCTCATCAAATTCGATTAACACTTACAATATGTGGTCCAAAGAATCATTGTCAGACAATCTTTTCAGACAATATATGGTCCAAATAAAGCATTACAACCCCATGGGAATCACAACTTCTTTACCAAAAAAAAACTACAATGGTATAAATCTATTTAGATTTTTGTATGTTTCTTTGCATTCCCATAAAATTTTAACTCAAACCACTCATAATAACCTCATAAATGTAAATCTCTACTCGAGGTGCTATAATGGTCAAATTTCTGAAATGAAATCATTAGGAAATTTGTCATTTTTTCACTAATTCTCTAACCTACACCTATGCTCCCCAAGTGATCATGATACCAATTAAAAATTGGTGTTAAATTTTATTTCTTATTCAAGAACATCATTGGTAGTGTTTGGGTTTAAGATAAAAAGGTATTTAAGGGTTTTAGGATCCATTTATATATATTGGTGACACGTTTTTATCATGTGAAAATAATCACAAAATTTTGGCTCAAATTTTCAAAAACTTGTCCTACTAATTGCATGGGGTCCTCTAGAACAATTTTCATTTTAGGACTTAGTCAGAAATTCACATTTTGGGCTCCTTAATGGAAAACACCTCCCTTGTTTCTCCTTTGAGGAAATCAAGTAATTATTCCTTTAGTTCCATAGCAAGGCTGATGAAGTGATTTTGTCCTAAAAAATTATCTTCATGCCACCCAAGTTACATATGGAATACCTATATGGAACAAAAGGAACTATTCTCAAGTTCCATGTGTTCCCACACTAAGAAATGTGTGTGACTTAATAGGAATTTAGTCATTTGAAGCACATATGGCACACTTGTGCAAAGTAATAGGAATTATTCCCTAGGTTTCCAAATTAGGAACCATACAAAATTTTATCCATTCCACATCACACTTGTCATCCCTTTAATGAAATCAAGGAGTTATTCCCTTGGTTCCACATAAAACATGATAGAGTAATATATATAACTCAATTTCCAAAACTTTTTAATAGAGTTCCATGGGTAGTTTGACATAGCAATTAATTTTTTTGTGGGGTTATATAAATTAACTTGCAAGACATTTCAATTAGTTTGAATACTCTTCACACCATTTTTTACCTTACACTCACGTTCTTTTCCCTAGTTGTTGTTTCACTCCATTTTTGCTTTATCCCCAAGATCTTGAAAATTCAAAACCACCATCCAAACTGCATCTATTTGTGTGTCATTTCAGCTATTTATTTGATAATTTTCAAGGGTATTTTTAATCTACCCATAATTATCCTCCATTTTTTCCTAATTTACAACCATTTCCAATTAACCACATAATTGAATCTCCTTCCCTTTCAATTTTACAAATATGAATTGTTAAGTTTCCACAATACACATGATATGGGAATATTTAGTCAATTGAAATTGACATTCCTAAAATTAGTGATAGTGATGTAAAGCATATGGATTTGATATAATTGTAGGAGTAGATGTAAGATGATTGAATAAATCCTTTGGTTGAATGCATCTTTATTTGTGGTATGGCTCACATAACATGTTTCCCAAACATAACTCAAATCTCAAAAAACGTTTTGGCTTGTTAATGCTTTGATCTAGATACAAAAGAATTGAAAGACTCCCATAGATAGGTAATTTTCACAATTGGATGCTTATCACATCAACACTAATATTATAATCATGCCTTTGGATAATTCCAAAATAATAACTTTGGATATGGCCCAAGTTGAATTTGATGTTACACTTGAAAAATATATGACCATGATAACCAAGTCCTAGATAAACAAGAAAAAGAAATGTCCTTTCAAACTTCCTAGAAATTTGTACATGTAATTTTTTGTAGAATTAATATCCAATATAATCAATTTACTAGCTAGAGTCATGGGACTTCCCACTACCAAATAATTCCATAATTGGATGCGTCCCTTCATCTACATCATTTGTTCTAGAAAATAGGAAATTAATTGGGGGATCATCAATGAGAACCTATCAAAAGAACAAGCTCAAATAAATAATGTTAATTCATTCACACAATTTCATATTTGATGAATCCCCTTTCCACATGCAGGATATAGACTGATTTTTTAGGAGGAAAGATACATTAAAGCATATTTATGAGTGTTACACCCAAATCACATTTGGAAACAACAAAATTAATTTTTGGAGGGTCAATGATGCCTTCTCAATGATGATTGTGAGGGTATTAGAAGGAGACAAATAAAAATTATCTCTAAAGAAGCTAAAGATATGATCAAAATATGGTAGTTTCTTCATCCAATATCAAATATTCACATCTCTCAGGATAATAGGATTTGAAGGCATCCCTTACAATATTCCCATATTGTATAACAATAAGTTCATTCTCATTGAGCTATGTAGGAAAACATATGTCATTATAAAGTGTGTAGGGACAAAAAGGTACAAAGAATCAAATTCCCTATTTCTTTAGGCCATTGTGTAGATCTATAATGGAATCCCAAAATATTTGAATAACTATTGCTCCTTTCAATATGAATTCCTATCGCAAGAGATTTTTATTTGACAATAGAATTTAGTCAACAATAATCTCATAATTCCTTCAATATATTGTAATGTGCCCACCATTAGGAGGATTATGACAATGAGTTAGGAGAATAACATTCATCTGAATGTTTCCGAATTAGATCAAAGCCTTCAAACTCAACCAAATACCTAAAGGTATAATAGATGATGGAAATTATTTATATGATCCATAATATGAAACAAATATTTAACATGCTTCTATTCCTATTATTTATTGGTCACAAAAGGAGAAGGATAATATTGATGATTTTAATGCTCCTATAATCAGAAGGACCAAAATATGGTTCCTAATAAATTCAGTTAAAATAAAATCCTCACAGAAGGATACTTCTCAAGTTTAACAAGGAATTCCTTCTTCCTCAAGTGGCCAACCATCAAACACAAATCTTTATGTTATGACTCCTAAAACTAGCATATAGATTAAATATGATGATCCAATGGAGATTCCTTCAAAAAGTGTTAGTGGAGAAGGTGGCATGAGGTGAAAATTGGCCATGAGAATGACTTTTACTTCCTCTCTTGAGGAAGTTGAGAAAAATACTCCTATTTATGCTTCACTTGTTTAAATTATAGCTCCCTCGTCTCCTCTCCCTTTCAATTTTACCACATTAACCCAATATGACATGTTGATCAGTCACTCTTCTTTTAGTTGGGTCTAACCCATTTTTGATATGAATTAGAATACCTATATAAAGGTCACTACTCCTAACTATGATATCATGGTTAGTTTACTCCAAAATTCTTCTACACTTGCATTAAATAAAGCTAAGACCACCTATCGTCTAGTCATAGATCCCTCATATCTCCAATTTGTGGAAATAGCCAAGGAAGTTTTAGACAAAAGTGAAGATGAAATGACCATGGTTGACTATGAGTTAACTAGAGTTTTCTTGGGAAAATCTAGCCATGAAGGATATGTGCACCAAGGGGACAACCCCCATAATCATTGAGAAAGTATAAAAAGGAGAGAAAATATAGGAACAACTTGAGGAATATGTTCATGTTCTATAATCATATGTCAAATCCTTTCTCGCTCAAGACTCTACTCCATTATCATCTCTCCCTTCTTCAACTTCGATAGAGGAGATTGATCCTAAATCCATCTCATAAATCCACAAGCACAAAAACTTAGGTAATGCAATTACGTCATGATTTGAACAAATTTTAATCAATGGTCTCAACTTCAACGACACAAGTTAGAAAATACATGGAAAATTAGTAGATTCTCAAAAGAACTTATTGAGATAAATTAAAGTTATAGAGAAGGAGGTTTTCCTATGGGTAATTCGTACTCAATATTTGAGAGCAATTACCATCACTAACGAGAAGATCATTCTCTCTAAAAAATATTCAAGGGTTCTCATGAAAATATCTCCTAGACTTGGTCAATAAGTGTATAATGGAAGATCAAGGTATTGGAAGAAAAACAATTCTTCAATATCACATTCAAAAATGGAAATCTATAAATACAAAAATATCTACAAGCATGACTAGCATGAATCCCTCCATTGCAACCTTAACAAAGAGAACTCCTCCAAACTAAACACAATAGAAACTATCAAAAATAAATGTAGAAAACTAGTCAAAGAGGAACTCTTCTCTACTGATGGATTTGGTAAAGTTAAGATTGACGAAATTTCCAAAATCCATAACGTGATAATGGAAGCATTTAAAATATTGACCAAATTTGACAGCTAGGGTATAAAATAATCAATGTAATGGGCACCTGGTTGACTAACCTCTCAAACACCATAACTCCAAAAGAGAGGGAAATTGTAAAAGCAGTCACACATTTTAGAATGCAAGTGTTAAAACACAAGGCTCCTACCTCTTCTACTTAACCTTAATATTTTCGATAGTGCAACCCTACTATTTCTTCATTGTAATTTTTGTATTTTATTTTCCAATAATTTTAAAATTTGTAAAAGTCACTTAAGTGACTCATAAGTGGAAAACTAATATTACATAAGCTATACAAGGTTAATAGTAGTTAGTTAAAAAGTATTTTTAGCTCTCAAACTATAGACACTAAATCACGCACTTTGGGTACATTTCTAGGTCCTAATCACATACTACTATTCATATAATTCCTAAGTGAGAAAAATATCAATTAACAATGTCTTTGGCCTTTTTTCCTTTATTCGTGTCTTCTTCCTAGCCTTTTACACCCTACATCCCATTCAATGCTTTATTGTTTTATCTTTTATCACTCTGGACAATAGCGCTTAGGCACCCCTGATCTCTTTGATCTTACTCACCCCTTTTGGGCCTCTTCTATCTGTTGGGCACCTTACTTTCTTATGGGTCGACCTTTTAGTTGTTAATTGAAAAATTCAAACCAGGGAATCATATAAATATAAATCTGTTTTACCATAATAAAGGACCAATCTCTAAGCATCTATTATTATCGCCTAAGGTTGCATCCAAAATCATTTCAAGAGCATCAAAGAATTCATCTAGCTTCATTCAAGGGACACGGGACTACATTTTTCTGCATACATGCATAGGAGGGGAAGTTCATTTTCCCATCCACACATCTAATTACATTGATACATCTAGCTACTTTCTCGCTATCAAGTGCATCTTGCACAAGATCCACCTAGGGCATAATTCTTGCACACACACATGAGAACTACATGGATTCTGAAATATAGTGCAATGCTCGGTCGTAAGTTCACTTTATCGGGTGACTACCGGGGTCAGTTCGACTCCCCATTTGCATCTTTTTCTTTTTAGTATTTGATGTGTTTTGGGGTTTTGCACGTGCTCTTTCTCTTTGCAAGTTACATGCAAATTCCATGGATATAGTGCGACACAAAGGCGATCAACAAAAAAGGTTGGAAAACATATTGCGACATAATGAAAATTAGTTTCTAAGGTTTTTTGTAGTCACGGGTGAACATAAGAAGTCTACAGTTCCTAGGCACCCCTGACTTGATCCAGGTGCCCCATCTAGGTAGATCCGACTATCGCATAATTTTCTGGGTCAGGTTAACATGATTTCCTCCTCTTGTTTATCAGTTTTCCATTCTATCATAGTTCAATATTTATTGTGAAATCAACTAAGTATTCTAATCTCTTCCTTGCACTTAGGATTTTAATTCCATTCACTTATTACTTAGGTTAGGTTTGTACTTTAGTGTTTTATCTATTACACGTGACTCTAAAATATCTAGGTTTTTACAAAAAGTTTTATTTTTGTTAAATCATTTAGTGAACGCGTAATTTGAACAATATTGGATATTCATTTTTCTCATTATATCCAGTCTTCTTTCATTGCTTATAATGTTCCTTAGGTTCCCTTGATTCAATTACTTAAAATGCACCCATCTTACAAAGACGCTCTTTGCAATGCCATACACAACATCTGCCTCCCTCTAAATACACCACCTACTCAAGTCAGTGTTATCTTTGATCATATTTCTGATGACTCTCTTGGTCCTAATTTCAATCAATCTATTTGAAAATCAATTCAAGCTTTAGATTCTCTATTTCAAGATAAATTTCAAGCTATGGAATCCATGATTACATCACTCAAATCTGAAATCCAATGTCTTAAGGAAGATTCTCAGGCTCATGTTTGTTCTTCTTCTACATCTCATTCTCATTCTATGTCTTCTACATGTGCTCAAATCAGTGAGCCTCAAATATTTCCACTCCCTGTGCCTCTCACGTTTGAGCTCAATGTTAAGCAACAAGACATCCTTCCACAACTCATAACTCATCAATTAATTAGCTTTCCATCTACTCATTATTATCCTCCTTATCAGCTTGTAAAATATCAAGGTCATCCATATTGCAATTATCATCAAATCAATGGACAAAATGACAATGATTGCTCTGCTTTACAATGAAGAATCAAGCACCTTGACTGTCAGGGTTTTTTTTTATTTGCTGCACAACATTCTAATACATGCCCATATCCAATTTCTAAATTTCACTATGTTCCTAAATCTAATTCATCTATGTCTAATGAGCATCATTCCATCACTTCTAATATTCCTTATTCATTCATTCAAGCATCACCTACACAACCCACTCCTCTTAAGCAATTGCCTCTCAAAATCAATCTCACTCCTTATCCTCTCAAGTCATCTACGACATTACCAAGTCAAAATATGCATCTGCCTCTCAAAATCATTCCACCCTCTTCTCCTATCAAGTCTTATGCAGTGTCATCAATCCTACATACTATCCAACCAATCATTTTTGTTAAAGAAACTACTCCTTATACTGATGGCCAAGACACATTTCAAACTCTGCCACCATGGCATGGTCCTACTATTACTTCTACTTACCATTGTGTTGTCTCTATCTCTTATCATGACACAGATAACACTCTCCCACAATGGCATGGTATCTCTCACGTCACCACATAGATCTCCATCATTGGCACACTTGGGGGGCATCACACTTATTTCCCCCCCACTCTACCATCTTTAGGTGTCTCTTACACTTTGTGATCTATAAATCATCACACAATATGGTACACTCTTGTATCGTCACTACCATATGATGCACTCTCATGATTAGGTTCACACTTGACTGTTGAGGGAATACTACATTCATGAACCTCACACATTGCACATTTCACACTCTATAAATACACGAGACATCTCTCTCTAGCATCAAATTTCCAACCCATCTCACTATAATATGACACACTCTAGTTCCACGGTTTATACTCGACTACTGAGGGTCTAAATATGAAATGAACCTCACCTCACTCACACTCTCTACGCTCTATGCTTCATTGATCACATCTTTCTAGCACACAATTCAAACCATTTCTTGTTGACACACTCTTGTTTTATTGTTCATTCTTGACTTTCGAGGGGTCTTTAATAAATGAACCTCATCTCATGCATACACATCCACTTGAGGGGCACACTACTCCTATCACACTCATACTTCATTCAATTCCATCTCACTCATAGCATACTGCATATCTTGGTCGCATTTATTCTTGCTTACATATGATTACATATACAGTTTGTTACACATGTTAGATAGATACATTGTATGTCATTATATTTTCTATATACACATGCACGTTCAATTGTTCTCTAGTTGTGAATGCAACTCTCTATATATTGTTACACACAACACATATGCTTGAAACTGTACCTCTTACCAGTCCCAACGAGGATCCTGGGGGCATCTAATTTTGTACACACTACATGTGCTATTGTTTCATTTTCTACTACTTATATTTACTAGCACACTACTCTATCGATATATATATATACACGTCTTGAAATATTTTTTATCTTTCTAACATGCTATCGGGCGCTTCATGTGCAACATTTGCTTTGCAATTCTATTTGTTACCATGGTTGCATACTATTTTGTTTGCTACTATTTTTCATTGTTTTCTATTGTTTACCATTGTTTGTGGGCTTTTCCCTTTGTCTTGTGTGCACAGTGTATGCTTTTGGCCGCTTCGGCCCTGATTGTCTTATGAAATTGTGAGCAATGTCCCATGTTTGAAACCCACTTTTCATGGTCTACTTTTTCTTCTTGCTTGCTAGATTACACATTGTCTTCTATCTAAGTATTTGTCTTGTTTGCACTACAAAAATTTTCCAACCACTTTGTTTGCACGTGACTTGGTTTTTACTATGCACATTCCTTCCCCCTACAGGGTTATAGTTTCATATCAGCATCGGCTCCTCCTTTGGGCTACATCCTCTTAGCGACATCGTATTCAACCCAAATGAGGGGGGCATACATCGAGTGAATCAGTCACCCCATACACCAGTTCACAATCACATTATAACACATGAACATAACAATATACAGTTACAGAAAGGGTTCAAAATATGACTTGGGTACTCAACACAACACAAACGCTAGTTCCCATATACAGACATGAATTCCTGGGCACTCCTAACCCTTCTTGGGTTCCTATGACCAGGGGGAAGTTACAAATTTTTTATCAGGTTGGCACAATTTCCAGTAGTTTACACAACAGATTTCATAGAACACACATAGTCCTCCAACAATCAACATACATGTATCTCCTTTTTTTCTATTTTGTGTTGGATCGAAATGTATTGAATTGGAATAAAGTAGGATCACACCATCTACAGTGTTGTATAAATCATCAAGAAGTAGTCAAGGTTGGAGAATAACACTTGAAAATTTTCCCTAACACTTCTTCTGTCACGGCATGAGATCACCCAAAAAACTCACATTTTGCATGAGATCTCTCGAAAAAATAATTCTTGGCGTGAGATCACCCAAAAATATCATGCTTCTACAACATTTTCAGGATCCTTTCTACACTCTTCACTTGTCACGGATTAGGTGCACATATTCCTTTTACTACTTTTTCGCATTTTCACATACATGAGTTTGACTACTCTTTTTCTCTTATTTTTTCAAGTATGTCTTTATAAGAAGAAGCAGTCTCAAGCACAATACATGCAACAAAAAGAGAAGGTAAAACATGTCATAACTCATACACTCTTTACTCGTAGGGTCACTTCCTATTTTCTAGTTTAGCTTCCACCTTTCATTTTATCACTCCACACTTTTTCTTGTCTCCTCAGCACGCTTTCACCATCGATTGACATGGATATTAGGGACACATCTCTTATCTACTTTATGTTATCAAGTATTCACTCAAAAACATAAAGGGGGGAAAACATAGACACTAAATCACAAACTTTGGGTACATTTCTAGGTCCTAATCACATACTACTATTCATATGATTCCTAAGTGAGAAAAATAGCAATTAACAATTGTCTTTGGCCTTTTTGTCTTTGTTCATGTCTTTTTCCTGGCCTCTTACATCCTATTCAACACTTTACTATTTTATCTTTTATCATTCTGAACACCAGTGCCCAACTAGGATGCCAGCGCCTAGGGCCCCTGTCCTTTTGGGCACCCCGACCTCTTAATATCTTACTTGCCCCCTTTAGGCATCTTCTATCTTTTGGGCACCTTGTTTTCTTATGGGTCAACCTTTTAGTTTTTAATTATGAAATTAGAACAAGGGAATCGTATAAATATAAAGATATGTGACCATAATAAAGGACCAAGATTTAAGCATCTACTACTATCACCAAAGGTTGCATCCAAAGGCATTTCAAGAACATCAAAGAATTCATCTAGCTTCATTCAAGGGACAAGGGAGTAAATTTTTATACATACACAAATACGAGGGGAAGTTCATTTTTCCATCCAAACATCTACTTATATTGCTACATCTAGCTACTTGCTCATTATCAAGTGCATCTTGCACAAGAGCCACCTAGGGCATGATTCTTGCACACACACACGAGAACTACATGGAGTCTAAAATGTAGTTCAATGTTCAGTCACAAGTTTACTCTGTTGGGTGACCGTCGGGGTCATTCTGACTCCCCATTTACATCTTTTTATTATTAGGATTTGATGTGTTTTGGGGTTTTGCAGGTGCTCTTTCTCTTTGCAGGTTACAGGAAAATTCTGCGGACAAAGTGTGACACAAAGGAGATCAACAATGAAGGTTGGAAAACATCTTGCGACAAAGTGAAAATCATTTTATGAGGTTTTCCATAGTCACGAGCACCTAGAAGCAATCTACAACACCCAAGCACCCTAGTCTAGGAAGATTTGACTATCACACAATCTTCTAGGTTCGGTTGCAAAAATTTCCTCCTCATGTTTATCAGTTTTCCAGTCTAACATAGTTCATTATTTATTTTGAAATTAGCTAAGTATTAAACCCTCTTCATTGCACTTAGGGTTTTAATTCCATTCACTTATTGCTTAGGTTAGGTTTGTACTTTAGTGTTTTATCTATTGCATGTGGCTCTGAAATATCTAGGGTTTTACAAAAAGTTTTATTTTTGTTAAACCAAAAACCTATTTAAGAGAGGTCTTCCACATTATAAAGGGTTAGAAAATTTTGATAAGGAACAAATACTTGAGATAACTTCTCTCTCCATTTTTATTTCCATTCTCTGTTCATGACTGTATATTTATTGGTAGGAGTTGTATGAAATTTGAGTTCATTTTATCCCAAAATATCTTTTGAAATTTATATCATTATTTCTTTGAATCATATATATTTTCTACAAAATAATATGATTAGTGGATATTTATTTTATAATTATGTGATGTGAAATATTTTCATTTATAAGTGATCTACATAAGTAATTTGAAATCATTTTTTTTGCTTATTTGGCCATGCAAGCTTAATTAGTTAAGAAGTGTGAGGCTACATTGAATCTATTCCAACACCTTGGAAAACCCAACACAACATCACAATGATTAGATTATATGATTTGTCTTCAAACCAATTGGACTTGTACACTTATGTGCATAGTCAAAGAACATAAAATTATTTATAACTTGGGGATAAATAACACAATAATTACAAAGTAGGTTTGATTGGTTTAAATACTAAAAGATACATTGTATATGGAAACCACAAATTAATAATGTATGTCATTTGAAACACACAATGTGTTTTCCAACCACATGTACTATTCATAAATTCAAAAATTATTATCTTATCATTGCATGTAAATTTCTTACTAAACTCAAGTCATTCACATAGACATTACTGCTACAATTTTAAACTATTGGATGTCATTTTAAAAAAAATTAAAACAATTTGTAATGTCATCCACCCACAATATTATTATATTTCCAATTTATTATTTTTGTATCATTTTTTGGAGGTGACAAGGACTTGGTGGGGGGGGGGGAATGAATCAGTCCCCAATAAAACCTTTTCCACACTTATCCTTCAAACCCGGTCCCTAACCACACATGCTCATATACAACACATCAAAGTATACAGTCTTCTCAATGAAAGTTGCACAATGAAAGAGTCAAAATGATAAACACATAAAGCCACTTAGATTGATAATAAAATAAAATGTACACACTTATGCAAATATTCATATCAGATCACAAGAGTTATGCCTTTAACAAAGATCAACAAGGTGCAATTAAAATGTATCAAGATGAGCAATATAATATCATGAATATCCAAGAAGATATACTTATTCAAAAATTATTACAACTCAATATCAAATCTGAATACACCTTAGAAACCTAAAAATTACATCAACATGCTATGAGGATATCATCTAAAGAAAAGAATCCAAATCTTCCCTCCTCCAACTCACTCTCAAGGAAACAACACTAACTTTGCACTTGCACAAATTATCCTCATGAAAAATCAACCAGAAAATATCCTAGAATGATATTCCATGTTTTTTGGGCTAGGCCAAAAGGGTTTTTATTTTTAGCAAAGATTTCTTCAAAAGAAGATAAAATGGGTTTCAAAAAGCTAGAAATAATAAGCACATATCTTCACTTTTATAGCCTCTCCAAGGCTAAAATTCAAAGTCAAAATTTTTTCCCTCCTTTGTCTCAACCCATGCATCATAAAAAAATTCTAAATTCAAATCATAACATCTAAAAGTGACCCAATTAGGTTGGCCTAGCTTAAACCATCATTTTATGTGCCAAAATTGGCTTAAAACCCATGGGTAGAAAGATAAAAATTCCCTTACTTAAAACCCATCCTTATTCATGACCCATAAATCACCACACATGTTTAAATTAACATTTAAACATCATACATGGTTGAAATAAATATCAACCAATAAAATTATTTCTTTTAATGGGCATAATGCTCTTTGTATTTCTCAAAACTACTATTTCCTGCACCCTTTAGCACCTTGGAAACTTCATAATGCTACCAAATAACTTCTACCAAACCAAAAAATTCCATATTACCAATAAATGGAAATTTAATAACCTTTATAAAACTTATAATAAAGTTATAAGCATGAAACATCCTTGAATTCAAACCATAATAACATTTGCCTTCATTTGATCAACCTGCCAAAAAGGATGTTTCCAAAGGTTAGCTCATAAAATAATTTATACAAACATTAAATACCTCCAAATGTATTCATTGGATAAAAATTTCATCCCTATTCACATTCCATGTGATAGGAAACATCACCCAATCCATCACATGCTTCAAATAACATCAAACTTGCACCAAAAGAAATGTTGTTTTAAACTGCCAAAAATCTTCTTACTCAAATAATGACCTAGAAACTGTGTAAAATGAGTTCATCATGATAAAATACATATATCAATGGAAATATATTTGAATCTAATTTCCAAAACACTTTCAATCATCTCAAAAATCCACATGTAGATCAAGTTATGACCATTTTACTTGACCCTTCCATTTGAGACCCCCAAAACTGTCCTTTGACCAGTCAACATATTTGGACCTCAAAACACCATGAACCTACATGAAAATGTCATGAAACCTCCATTTACATCAAGAAAAACTCCCAATAATCATGCACCATCAATTTTGTATGCTACTCCTTTGGACCATATTGTCCTATAACCTTTTCTCCTGAAACTGCTATTTTTAGGTGGGGTCCACATATCACCATGACCTCAACCATACATTTCTAGAAATTTTGAGGAGTCATCTACAACATCTAATCATAAATTTTTATGAATAAATAAAAATTGGGTCACAAAAATTCACTTTCTGTCAACTGCTCCTAGCTAGAGTTTAACTAGGGTTTTTAGGCCTCTGTACGTTCTTAACATTCGTTCATAAAAACGTGATGATAAACTGACCTCATTATTTTTTTGAAACCTTATAAAATCACCTTAGAAGAATCCCTGAAAGCCACAAGGTTCCATGCAAAGCACACTATTCACAACGAGCATCTGAAGTTACACTTCAATCTTGATTTTGCTTTGTTTTTCACCCTCATATGTCATGATACACCTGATAACATGCTTCCATGAGCTCAAATGGCTCCAATCCACTTTGTCACACCTCTAAGAATGCATACGTACTCCCAATAAGAACTTGTAACCAAGTGAAACACATATACCTACATAATACCGCTGTTGTGAGTGCTCAAGCACCCTCAAATCATGCTAGCCATCATGCCAACATGCTTCCCAAGCAACCAAGAATCTCACACTATTAAGATACACCTAGGAACCTGTATGAGCTTTCTAGACAAGCACACCTCACTAAATCCCACTTTAGCAGTTAATAAACATCTGAACCATCACATTATCATCATATACAACATCATGACATCATCCTACAACATTCACTTTGTCATTAATGTGGTTTTGCATCAATGACAACACCTACTAGGACACCATACCAACATAATTGCATATACATGTCCATATGCAAGGGAATGAAAAGAAAATATTTATTATTGGATGGTTTAATATAACATTGTTTTGAACATATATCTTGCATGCCATTTTAACATTGACATAATTTACATAGTATTATAGCCCTTCCATACTTTATTGAACTACCATGGACAATGTTCATATACTAAGTAAACGGTGTTTACACCCTTATTAGATTATGTGAAATATAATTTTAGTAAATTAATTACACTAAAGGATGTAAGAGGAGCTACACATGGCTATTATGATTAATTAACTTCTAACATTAATTATTTAAAATACGAACAACGCATTAATACTTGCAACTAATGTACAAAACAAGATACGAACTTAAAAACACAAGAAGATAAGTGTGCTTAATTGATTAGTCAAAGCACATAAAATTATTTATAACTTGAGGGTAAATAAATTATTAATTACAAATTAGGTTTGATTAGTTTAAATATTAGAAGATATATTGTATATGGAAACCAAAAATTAATAGTGTGTGACAGTTGAAACACACAATGTGTTTTGCGATTGTGCGTATTGTTCATAAATTTGAAAATTGTTACCTTATCATTGCATGTAAATTGCCTATTGAAATCAAGTCATTCACATATACATTACCACAACAATTTTAAACTATTAGATGTCATTCTAAAAAATTCAAAAAAAATTTAATGTCACCCACCCACAATATTCTTCTACTTCCAATCTATTATTTTTGTATAATTGCATATTCACTGAAATTTGAAATGCCCATATGCAAGTGAATGAAAAGAAAATATTTATTAATGGATGGTTCAATACAACATTGTTTTGAATATATATCTTTCATGCCATTTTAACATTGACACAACTTACATAGTATTATGGCCCTTCCATACTTTATTGAACTACCATGCACAATGTTCATAAGTAAATATTTTTTACACCCTTATTAGATTATGTAAAATCTAATGTTAGTGAATTAATTACACTAAAGTATGTAAGGGGATCTACAAGAGGTTATGTTGATTCCTTAAATTCCAACATTAATTACATAAAATTAGAACAATGCTTTAATAATTATAACTAATGTATGAAACAAGATATGAAATTGAAAACACAAGAAGACGAGTGTGCTTAGCTGATTATAAATGGATATGGGAAGTTTTGGGAGTGTGCATTGCTGAAATAGGAAGATTTAAACCTAATGATGCTTCATTATAGAATTGTGATTAGAAACCGATATGGGGAAGGACCGTATAGGTATGTCATGATCATTTGTACAACCTTGAACCTTTTGTACGGTCTTGGACCTGCTTGGTTTTTGGATTTGAAATTTCCTGAGACCATTACCTTCTTAGAAATATTTTTCACTGTCGAACCATAGTTTCTATTTATGTTGTGAAACTATCTAAATATTCTAAACATGATCTTGTAGTGCCCACATTTTTAATAGCTCAGAAGCTTGTTGTTTCTTTGCTCATAGACATGTTTTGATAGTGATTGGTTATATCTTGAACATTATATTTAGATATTTGATCTTATTAGGCATGTGTGGACATTTAGGTGTATAGCGCCAATTTAGCTTAAATTATATATTGTTGCATTTTCTTATAATGTCATGGATACTAATGGATATGATGCTGTGTTTGGAACATAATTATAATAATGGATAGTTGTTGCATGTGGAATTCTATGGTTATATGTCACGTATCATTTTGTCTAACTTTTGGAATATTGAGTATAATTGTGCACGTTGTCGCATCTTGATTTCAGTAGGATGTTAGGTTAGTTTAGAACGCATTGATACCTTACTATGTCATTGAATTATATTGTATCGGACACGTGCGGTTAATGTGTGCAATGAGTGTGCAGGTGACAGGTTTACAGGAGAACGTGGGATTCAGGCCATCTACTCAATCTTGCACAAGCAGCGCACAGGCTGAGTCCTAGCCATGTTCATTGTGTGAAGCCTTAGTATAGGAGATTTTTATTTTGGGAACTATGAGTGACCCCAATTTATGTAATGTATTGTGCTTTGAATTATTAATTTTGTTTAGGGTTGCTTGTGAAGTTGTAAACGTGTTTTGGGAGTTAATAATTCCTCTTTCTTTTAAATTGTTGATTTTGTTTAATGTGTTACTTAATCACAAGGGTTTAGGGTCACATGTGTGACCCTTGGGTGGTCCCCACACCCTATACCCTTGTGCCAAAAATGCAAAACCCGAAATTGGGTTATTTTGGGCATTTTTGGGGACCCCTTTGTAGCTTGGGAGTCCCCCTAACACAAAAATGAGCCCTTGGACCCTACCTAATGGGTAGGGGGGCTTATTTTCAAGGCTAGAGGGAGTTTTCCCTCCCTTTTTACCTCTTGTTTAGTCACATCCATGTAAGGGATGTGGATTTGAGTGTTTATCAAAAGTTCCACTTATTTTGTCTTACTTACATTTAAGGAAATTTGGGAGAAGAGGGCAAAAAGATAATTTTACCTGTTCTCTCTTTTGTTTTGGCATCTTTGACCTTGATGAGGGAGAGGGGCGACGCATGTCACCCCCTCATTTGTGAGGATGCTTGCTTACTCCTTTGTGAGAAGAGAGGGATTTTTTTTGGGAACTTCTTGCTTGGATGCTTGGGTGATTTGGAGCTTGTGATTTGCTTGAGTCAAGAGTGGAGAAAACTTGAAGTTGGAAAGATTTTTGGAGAGCTTTCCTTGAGGTAGGCACTTATGTCTTTTTATTGTGTTGTTTCCTTTTAGTTGTTAGATTGGTTGCTTGAAATTGTTATTTGTTGTATGTAGATTTTGGTTGCTTGCTTGTTTTTACTCCCTCCATCATATGGCTTGATGGAGTTTTGGAGTGTGGGGAAGAGAGAGAGAATTTTCCCTTTTGATCCTCAAGGCTTGATGGACAAGCCTTGTAGGGTCTTATTGTTTTCCCCTCAAATGGTTGAGGTGGGGAAGTTGATTCATTTGGCTTGAATCTCCTTCCCCATTCTTGTTAAGGAAACCCCTTTGGGGTTTGAAAATCCTTCCAAGGAGGACTTGGAGAAAGGGGGAGGAATAAGGAGGGCTTTTTTTGAATTAGGAGCAATAAGGAGGATATGGAGATGTTTATTTTGTGAAAATAATTTTGATGTATAACTTTAGAGAACTTTCTCCTCTCTTCCCCATTTTTGAGGATGAACATGGGTTCTCCTCCTTGTAAATTTGGAGTCTTGTGTTGTGAACTATTTTTGTGTGCTTGTATCATTGTTGGTTTACCCTACATCTTGTGTAAATTTTGGTTAGTTTTCCTCTTTCCCATGGGCTTGGGGGAGGCTAGAATGCATCCCAACCTTGGGAGAGGCATGTAATGATGCCTATGGTTGGGTGGCAAACAAGCCTCTTCTCCTTGTCGGTTTTCTTAAAAGCATGAGCATTTGGATCTCAAGATGGAAGTGGGATGTGGATTGAAGCTCTTTATCATCCTCAATCTATTGTGGGCATCACCATTTTGCCTCTTGAAAAATATGGCTTGTGGAAGTTTCCCTTATGTGTTGAATCCTCCTTGTATTTGAAGTCATATGTAAACTAGTATCCCTTGTGGTAAACTCTTCCTTTTTTGGCATTTGAAGATTATTTTTTTAAAACTTGAGTAAGATTAAGTTGGGCAATTTATTTTATCCTTGTAAAGAATCCTTTCATTGTATCTTTCTTGAGTAGTTCCTTGTATTTTGAGGAAACAATGTAAAGTGAGTTTTGAACTTTTGATAAGCAAGTTATATTAGATGCTCTTCTTTTATATAAATGTGATGTAACTCTAGTTGGCTTGGAAGAAAGGATAAGTCCATTTGAAAAGCAAATTTTGTGAAATGAGTGGTCTCTTGGTATAAACTTGTTTAGATTCCATTGAAAGAAAGCTTACTTCTTGGAAAGATGCAATTAAAATAAAAAATTAAAAAAATAATACATATATATATGCATATTCCATATTTTAATGTTTGCAATAGAAAATCTTTTGGTGTGAATAGTTGATAATATTAATTTCATTATGTAACAAATAATAAGTTTAAAATCTGTTAATTATTTCAAAGGAAATCTTGTTATTTGTCATTGTGTATAAGCCTATCTTATTCAATTTTCAAAATAAGTTATAATCTTAGCTCAAATTTGTTTATCAGATTAGGTTTTGATTTATAGATTTATTTTTCTATTCATATGGAAATTTATCTATTGTAAAACTTTGTGTATGTATATATAGATATTATCTATGTATATACCTGAAAATGATATATATATATATATTTATTTATTTACGCAATAACAATATATATATATATATATGTATCTACATATATATATCTATATATATATACATAATATATATATATATATATATATATATATATATATATATATATATATATATATATATATATATATATAAACGTTT